>JAXCLQ010041420.1:47820-60020 GCA_035584115.1 Cedrela odorata | reverse complement strand
GAAGAGAAGAAAATAGAAGAGAAGAGAGGAAAGAAGGAAGAAAAGAAGAAGAAAAGAGAAGAGAAGAGGAAGGAGAAGAAATCAAGGGGGAAGAAGAGAATAAAGGAAAAGAAGAAGGAAAAAGATGAAGAGAAAAGTAGAAAAGAAAAGAAGAAAGGAAGAAAAAGAAGAGGAAATTGGCTTCAAAGTGGTAAGGAAATTCTTCAAATTGTTATAAATTTTTGAAAAATTTATGAGTTGTGTTATGATGTCTATATGATATATTATGTAACTAGTTGATTGTGGAAAGTTGTTGGCAGTGATTATTGTTGATATATGGAAGTGTTTTGATGCATAAGTTTAGTGAAATTAGGATGTGATAATGCATGGTTATGTTGGTTGAATTGTGTTGAATTATAGGGCTTGATTGTGGAAGGTTGTTGGCAATGATTATTGTTGATATATGGCAGTGTTTTGATGTATAAATATTGTGGAATTAGGATATGGTAATGCATGGATATAGTGGTTGAATTGTGTTGAATTTTGGGTGGTGAATTTGCATGTATGGAGTGTGTATTTCGGTTGTCAAAAATTCTAGACAGGGTTTAGTAATTTGAAACAGAATAAGTTATAGACCTTCGATAATTGAACCTTAAAATTCTATGAAAATTAGACACAAAATAAAATAACATAGTTAAAAACTAGATTATTTCATACAAAAATTAGTTCTTAGTAATTTTTGTAAATTAGTTGCCCTATTTTGACACTGAAAACTATCTCATTTCTGCATAGGGTATAATGATTTGTTTATAACTCAAGTGTTAGGATTCGAAATTAGAATCCATAAAAAGCTACAGAAACTAGACTTGTAAAGGAAAATCTTATCAAAATTTAAGCCAGAGAACTTTTCCCGATTAAGTACAGCAAAATTTCAAATTTATACTTTATTCAATGAGGTATTACCTAGAATAATCAGAATTGAATTTGCGATTCTCCGATTTAGGTAACTTCAATTCGAGTTCTGTAAAATCAGTAGGAATCCTAAATATTCTAATTTCCTATTAAGATTTATCATTCATGCATATTATACTTATTCATTAATAAGATAAGTATACAACATTACTAGTTTAACGGAATGATGTTTATTTGTAAATTGTCATCCAGATCAACCACCAACGATACCATGACTCAGATCGATCGAGCGTTAACCTGTGAGTGGATGTTTTATTTTTTCTAAAATATTATTTGTACATAATGTTGCATTACAAATATTTTGAAAATTGATTTGAGTAGAGGAACTATGATTGAGTATAATTGCTTGTGGTTTTACTGTTCATGATTATTTTGATATGCTTTGAATATGTTGATGATCAATAAAGTTGTATATGAGTTTCTTTTGAATTCATGACTTGAAACATAAATTTTGAAAACGATTTTGATACACTTTCATGGGGGTTATAAATGGTTTGGTTTATGATTTATAGAGATGTATTTAAGGGAACAACGATACGTAACGCCCCTAGATACCAAGGATTTATAGAAATGTATTTTAGGGGACGGCGATACGTAATGCCCCAAAATACTAAAGATGTACATAGATATATCTAGGGGGACGACAATACGTAATGCTTCTAAATACTAAAGTTTTATAGAGATGTATTTAAGGGAACAACTATATATAACGCCCCTAAATACCAAAACATTTGAAAATTATTGTTTTATGATGATACAGTTTTCAAAGTGATTTTATCACAACAGAGTCTTGAACATGATTTTGATTTTAGTTTTGAATTGAATTTATTTATAGAAGAAGTTGATTTTTAGATATTGATGTTTTTAATTTTATGATATCTACTCACTGGGTCTTTCAAGATTCACACCCCATACTTTCCAGTTTTGCAGATCTAATAGATAAGGAGCCATCTCAATATGGTAGAGACATGAGCAGAGGAGAGGATATACAGTACATTCACTAGGGCATTTGGGTTCATTATACACAGAGGGTCATGTAGGTTACAGACATAGACATTTTGAAGTCATGCATAGATTTCAATATGTATATATTATGATGATTGTTGTAGACTATTTATGGATTATATAAATTTTATGGTTGGGCATTTAGCCCATTTTCATTACATACATGAGACTAAGGTTGTTAGCATTTGCATATAAGAATGTTGTGTGTTTAGACAGACAGATGAAGGCTTAGGGTGATGGTGGATTTCGTCACCTGCTGGTAACATCTCCGAATTTGCAATGTTTTATTGAGGCTTAGGTGAACTTAAATTAGTTTAATAATATAAGAATTATGAATGTATTGATTAATTTAGATTTATCAAAAGTTGAAAATTTGAACCAAGTATTGAACTGTTTTGCCTGAGGTATCGGTACTTTATCTAAAAGTGTCTATACTTTATTTGAATGTATCAATCTGAAGTCTCTGACCTGCATAGTGTTAATAATTTATTTGAAAGTATCGAGCCTTTCCAAAGTAAGGATACTTTTTCTGAAAGTGTCGATCTGGGTAAGTTTGTAAATAATTTCGAACTCTCTATTTTGTAAAGTATCGACCCCTTCTATGAAAGCGTCAACCTCTTTTATAAAAGTATTAATACTTTATCTAAAAGTATTAATCCGACCAGTTGACAGAATACAAATCTGAGCAAAATTCAATAGGCAATTTTGGAATTTCTAAGATTTCTTATAGGCGTTTTGGTCTTTTCGCCTATTTATATATGTCACACCCCTTCCATACATACTTTCAAACACATAATCATTCTCACATTAACTATACAATGCTATACCATTATTATATAAGTCCTAAACAGTTATAATTGTCAAGAATCCTTATACATACAAAATTACACATATTACAACTCCTCGTCAGTCAACTACACTATTAATTACATGTATCACAAAAAATTCATTTACACTTAACCAAACTTTTACGCATTCTTTGTCACTTCTATGTGTTATTATCTGAAAAATAACATTTTTACAATAAAATGTTAGATACAATCTCAGTAAGTAAATCATGTAAGTTTCACATTTTAATGTGGTATAGAAAATAAATGCTCAAATAGATCAATACATTTTCAAATTTTTCAATCACACAAAAATTAATTCGTAATACTAATATTTTTAAAACAGCTCAGTCAGTTAGTGTCACTTGCACCTACAGTGACCTAGAACCATAATGTAATTATGTGTTCTCCTTATAGTAGGCATTTTTCATTTAAATATAACAAAAATACGCAACGCGCATTAAACAGAATTCTTACTAGCTCACAAATCCCGCATTTGACACGAGACTCGATTAGGTCAGAATAAACATTAACTAATGACTCGAGCTATAAAAATGCATTTGCATTTATAAATTTCACACATCGATAACATTTTCTATATTCATTTCATAAATGCGATATCTGTATACAAAACATTGAATATTCACACAATTTCATACAAATATCAAAATATACTCAAATATCGCATAATTTATACATAAATACATATATATATATATACGTATATATATTACAATAATTTTTGGAAAACACTTTTGGTAGAAAATTTCATAAACTAGTCGGATATCGCCGTTTTTTGACAATTCCTTTTCCAATAATACTGATATCATCAATTACTCAAATTTTCTAAAATTTAAACACTTTGATATCTTAATGAAATGATCATAAAACAAGCATACCATGTAATTTGATAATTTCTTTAACATACAACATATATATGCATCGAAGCTATGTGCTTGAATAAGTGGTATGCATAGGAAGAAAGTGTGCCGATTTCGTCAACCTATCTACAATTACCCTTATTACGTTATAACCCTTAGGAGTTTTTAGTAATGCCACGAAAAAATCCATAGCTCTGTGCTTCTATTTCTACTCTAATATCATCAACTACCTTAATAGATTCCACAGTCTCTGATGTTCCGCTTTAACTTGCTGGCAAGTCAAACATTGCCCTACAAATTGTACAACGTCAAGTTTCATTTTGGGCCACCAAAATTTAGTATGAAGATCTCTATACTTCTTTGTGCTACAAAGATGAATAGTATACCGAGAGTTATGAGCTTTATCCAAAAATTTTCGCTATATACTATCATCCCTAAGAACACAAAGTATTCCTTAAAAATACAATGCTCCATCCCCAACTATTGCGAAGCCCCTTCTTATACCTCTTGAAACTTCATTTGAAAATTTCTTCAAGTTCTGATCCACTTTTTGAACATATTTAATTCTTTGGATCAAGGCTGGTTGCACTGTTAACTGGGTCATATATGTGTTATTAGACTTTTTTACTACTTCAATTTGATTTCTATCAAGGTCCAACAAAATCTACCTCTGAGTGGTTATAAGTGTAGCTAACTATCACGAAGAATTCTAACTTAAGGCGTCAGCCATTATATTTACTTTTCCGGGATGATAATTAATTGTACAATCATAATCCTTCAACGACTTTAACCATCTCCTTTGCCTCAAGGTCAACTCTTTCTGAGTAAACAAATACTTCAAGCTTTTATGGTCTATAAAAATTTGGCATGTTTTTCCATACAAATAATGCCTCCAAATCTTTAAAACAAAAACCACTACTGCCAATTCTAAATCATAAGTAGGGTAGTTTTGCTCATGAGCCTTAAGCTTCTTTGAAGCATAAGCTACAATCTTCCTGTGTTGCATCAATACACAACCAAACCTTTCCTCGAGACATCGCTATATATCACATATTCTTCATTGCTAGATGAAATTATCGGAATTAGAACTGTCACCAAATGGTTCTTAAGCTCCTAAAAGCTTCCTTTACATTCCTCACTTCATACAAATTTTGTATCTTTTTGAGTTAGTTTTGTCAAAGGTGTCGCTAACCTAGCGAAACCTTCCATAAATCTCCAGTAATATCCCACTAATCCCAAGAAGCTCCTTAGTCCTGTGACCATTAAAGGTTGCTCCCAATTAACATTTGTCTCTACTTTAGCTGGATCAACAAATATCTTATCCTTGTTCACCATATGCCCCAAAAAACCTACTTGTTTCTGCTAGAACTCACATCTCTTAAACTTAGCATACAATTTCTTTTCCCTAAGGATTTAAGCACTATCCTCAAATCTTTCTTATAGTCCTCATCATTCTTCGAATACACTAAGATATCATCAATAAAAACAATCACAAATTGATCTAAGTACGGCTGAAACACCTTAGTCATTAAATCCATAAAGACAGCTAGGGCATTCATTAACCCAAAAGGCATCATTAAAAATTCATAATGCCCATACCGAGTACGAGGAGTAGTCTTTGACACATCCTTATTCTTAAGTCTGATTTGGTAATATCCTGACCTCAAATCAATTTTGGAAAATACCCTCACTCCCTGCAACTGGTTAAACAAATCATCAATTCGAGCCAACTGATACTTATTCTTTATTGTGGCTTGATTCAATCTTCTGTAATCAATACCATCTTAGGTTGCCATCTTTCTTCTTAACAAACTGAATGGATTGTGAGCAAAGCGTGATGCGTGGGATCAATTCCTGAGCGCACTCTAGCTTAAAGCAATGAAAATAAGCCATTTTGAGAGTTGAAGGTCATAGATTTTTCAAAACTTAAAAGAATCTGCAACTTCACAGTGAATATAATTAAATTGGTCTGTTTATCCTATTTGTGGATTGAGAATTGCCCAAATATGGAAACATTTATCTCTAATTCTACACTTGTTCACATGAAAGCAAACATTGAACTTAAAGAAATGACCATAGAAGAGAACTTAATGGCTGATAATTCAATACAATCTTTTTTTAATAAAAAGGTTGTGTTCTCTAGTTTAGAGGATTTAGCACTGTCTAAACTACTCAAATCGCTGCATTTGGGAAAAGAAGTGTAAAACACCATTATGTTGGGATGAAGTGGGTCAAAAGAAACTTGAAAATATTGAATTGATCAAGATGACCTCAAGAAAAAGTGAAAATAATTCGTTAAAGATTAAAAGTGGCACAAGACAGATAGAAGTCTTATGCTAATCACCAAATGAGAGATTTAGAGTTTAATGTAGGGGATATGGTATTCATTAAAATATCACTTTGAAAAGGCATGATTCGATTAAAAAATCGAGAGAAGCTTCATCCTCGATATATTAGATCTTTCACGATCATCGAGAAAATTGGCCTAGTAGCCTACAGACTAGAGTTGCTTCTAGAGATGCAACAGATACATGACATTTGTCATGTCTCAATATTGAAGAATTATGTTATTAACCCTTCACATATCATCGGACCTCCAACTGTTAAAATACAAAAAAGAATTGAACTACAAAGTTTAACCAGTAGCAATTTTAGATAGACATGAATGAGTGTTAAGGAGTAAAGTAATTCCCATATGAAAGTTTTATGGCAGAGTGCCCTAGTTAAAGAAATGACATGGGAACCCGAACAACAGATGCGACAACACTAACCCTACAGATTTCAGTGACAAGGTGCTTCAAATTTTGAATTCTTAGTGATAATTAAATTGGTATCGAAATTTCTATCATAGAAATTAAAATTTTAGAGATAAAATTTTTCTAACGGGGGTAGAATTGTAAACCTTGTTCTTCGAACATAGGGGTAAAATGGTCATTTAATGACATTTATTCTCACACATGTATTGTTTAAGATAAATTGACACATTAACGAGGTTTAGGTGAGCAAAAGTCAGCTCATAATATGAGAAAAATAAAATTTGATTAAAAGAATAATAGAAATTTAAATAAATAAATAAATAAATAGAGACCAAACTGCAAGGTTTTCAAGGAACAAATTGCAAGATTTTTAAATAGTGAAAATTGACTGTAACAAGGGTGTTATAGCAACCGATTAACCTGCATAATGTATGTTGGAGAGGTACTTTAGCACTGTAGCAACCGGTTAATTGGCAAAATAGGTGTTAGGTAGATGTTGTAGTGGTACTGTAACAATTTGGTTGACCGGTTAGAGGAAGCAATCAACAAGTTCGCTAAAAATTTAGGTTTTCTTGATAATTTTCAAGGTTTTAAGGGTATTTTAGTCTTTTTATCCTTTTGCTATATATACCCATTGCCTCCAATAATTCTCTAAGCTTCTTTCATTTGCTACAAATAAAAAAATTCACTCTCTTCCTCCTCAAAAACTGTCCCTCTCCCCTTTCCATTTCTCTTCAAATTTCTTCTGTTTATCTTACAAATTTCCACCACCAAATTACTCCCCAACTTCTCCTATTTGCATTGGTACCACACTTGGGCAAGAAAAGGCAAGAATAAGTGAAGAAGAAAAATGGGTTTCGAATTAAACTTGGAGCTTTTCTATATAAAAAATAAATTAATATTTCTAAGGGCTTAGACAAGTTACCGGTAAGCCTATTAACCCATTTTAGGCTCAATTGTAACATTTTGCAATATTTGATATTTGGTGTTTACTATTCATGCAAAAATTTACTTTGATTTCGCATAAGAAATGTAGTTTTGGGTTGTTTTGCGATAAATGGAAGTATATGATGTTATATATATGCGTTGAACGTTGTTTGGAATAAGTATGTCCGTTTAGACGAAAATGAGAATTTCGAGATTTCAATGATTTCGCGTATGAAATGATGTAAATTGAAGTATTGTGATGAAAATGTATGTGAAATTGGAATAATTACGGCTATGGGATTTCGTTGTTAGAAATCGACTAAATAGCCTCGTTAGTAAAGCCTCATAATGTAAAATGTGTCAAACCAATGAATTATGAACATATTATTCATGAACATTGCATTTAAGGTATAATTTTTAATTATTCGGATATTGAAATTTAGGAGACTGTGCATGTGTGATATTAGGCATCGAATACACCGAGTGAAACCTAGTGGATGCGAGGATAAAATTGTGAGAGTGGTGACCCTTCCTTAGCTGTGAGTGAATTTATTTTTACTTGTTTTCATGTTTTTAAAATACTTTACGAAACTTACTATATTATGAAATAAGAAATAGATTTATCACTATTGTTGTTTAAAATAAATGTAAATGGCCTGTGAGATTAAAAGAACATGTGAATGGCCAGGAGGTCAAGTTTGATATTGAAAATGTATGGCTTATAACTATTGATAATGATGTGTTATAAATTATTATAAATATTTATATACATGGATTTAATTATGGCATTGTATTGGTGATATGGTCGGAGGGCTCGGATTATATATGACTGTAGCTATAGAGTAGTAGCCTAGGAACGGACCTATGAAGAGGCTGCCTAGGTGAGTGCGCTACAGGTGAGGCAGATATATGGGTGGATAATGATAGGGAGTTGACTATCTGCTGGATTGTCGAGGACAGTCATGAGTATCACCACATGACTACCCGAAGCCAACGTTAGTGGTATGCCAGATTTGGAAATTAGCATGCATTATTTATTCTTAAAAGAATTGTTTTTATTAGATAAGCATTATCTTCTATACATAAAGTCCATTAACGGTCTCGGGGTTACCACAGCTAAGGTAACCACTGAAAAAAGGAGCCAAACGTTGATCTGAATAACAAGCCATGGTTTTGTTAAAATACATTATTTTATGTGCATTTATAAACATATTTTTATCCACTCATAAAATATATCCCCTTATACTCACCACCTCACATTCCAGTTTCAGGAAATCAAGTATAGCCAAGAACGATAATTGGTGGTGGTGATCAATTAAGGGTATAAGACCCTCAGGTATCATTCTTATCCTCGACTCACTGACATCTTTAAAAGTCCAATGGGTATGTTTTGAAAAACTATTGTATGTATGTAATTATGAGTTTGAAATAATTGTATTTAATTGAGTTCCTTGTAATAATCGTAAATTAAATATACTTTTCCTTGTAAATTGATTGGAATATGTCTCAGAGAGACAAGTTTATGGGAATGTTTATACAGGGGACAGGTACCTAAGTAGTCTTATAGGTTTGAGGGACATGTTCAAGGATTTGGAAAGTGTCTCGAAGGTTTGTAAAGGTTGTCATGTATTGACCCCATCGGCGGGGGTGTGACGATTAGATTGATATAAGCCATAATTTCGAAAAATATATTGAAAATGTGTTGAAACTCATTTTGAAACTATTTTACATAATTTTAAATCGAATTTTAAAAAGTACCCAATGGACAAAAAGTGATTCGAGTTTTAGGGATTGATCACCACCAATATATATATATATATATATATTAAGGCTTTGAAATTGTGAACTCTTTTTGTAGTAAATAATTCCATCTTGATGTATATTCGGAGATAATATGTTGATTTGATTAAGTTTGAATTTCGGTAAAAATTGAACTAGTTTCAATTTTAGGTAGGCCGAGTTTGTGTAAAGAGATTAGAAGTGCTTACATTTTTATTCTATGGTTATTTCATTAATAAATAATATTGTCCCGAGGTAGACTGAAAAATGATAAAATATTACAAAGTGCAAAGTTAAGCTGGAGGGTGGCTACACTCCCTACAAAACAAGTGAAGGATAAAAATAATAATGCATTTAATGAGAATATGAGAATTAAATCAAAAAGTAAATAATGACACTAAGAAAAGATAGTGGCATGAAGTAATACAACAAGATCTTAAATGATTTTCCACAGATCATGGGATCTTAAAATATTAAAAAGTGAGATTCATCTCACAATAGAATGGGGTAGCATAAAGACCCATCATGACAATTATAGAAGAAGGTTATACGAATGTTGATCAATACAAGTTTGTCTAAATTATTCTGGGCAGAGGTAGTGACTACAATTGTATACTTGTTTAATGAGAGTTTTACATCCATTTTGAATTTTAAAACACGAAAAGAAGTATGGACTAGTCATCCACCTAACTGATATAATTTTAAAGTAATTGTACTTACAGTCTATGAACATACAAGTTAAGGAAAGTTGGACGTTAAACCAACTTAAGGAGTTTTGGTAGGATATCCTGATGGAGTTAATAATATAAGCTATGGTATAATAAAGGCAGAAACAACAGATGAATAACAAGCAAGAATGTTATACTTCATAAAGAGGAAATGTGAAAAAGATCAATACCTATTGAATATACATATACATACATACATATATATATATATAATAGATTAAGTTTCTGCCAGAAGCACAACTAAGATTAAGGTAGAGCTTGATGGAAGAATTTAACCATTCAAAGATGGAGGAAATAGAAGCAAAAGTACTAAATCCACTTATGAGGTATGAATATTTACATTTAATTGCATGTGCATTTCATGCTGGTAAAGACTTGCCTTCCCTAGATTAAGAATTAATAGTCTATACCTCTTTGGGGTAGAAATTGTTAAGGAAGACAGTCTTTAGAGACTGTGTTATTATTGTAAATGGAGTAGAACTAGAAGCCAATATTTATCATGCAATGATATGAATTCTGAGAAGTATTTCTCAATTAATGTTTTATCGAATGTAGAAGAAATAAATTTGTTTTGGAATACTATGGGTTATCATTCAACAAGAGCATCTGTTTTTCAACCTTTAGCAGTTGAAATTGTTAGAAAATGTAGAGGTTTGCCAATTGTAATTAAAACAATTGCAAATGTACTGAAAAATAGGAATCCATGCATTTGGTAGGATGCCTTGAATTAGCTTAAGCACTTCTAATTCTAGACAGATCAGAGGAATAGGTGCAAATGTGTATTCTTCTAGAAAACTGAGTTACCACTTTTTGAAAAGTGAGAAAGAAAAATCACTATTTTAACTATGCAGTCTACTAAATAATGGTAGTCGAATAAATATTGAAAACTTTATGAGGTATGTAATAAAGTTAAGAAAGTAACAGAGATAAGAAGCAAAGTGGAGGAGATAAAGAAAAGAGTTACGTAGAAAGAGATTATTGATTTGACTGGGAGAGAATGAGAGATAGATTAGAAATTAATGAAATGCTAATGAATTTGTTGTTCATAAGGTTAGATTCTATTAAAAGTGTGGCTTATGGTAACATGAAGCTCAAGATTTTAAAGGTTATTTTTCTTCATTGACCATTTTAGCATTTGTGATTCTCATTTCTGATATTTGTAATGCTTTTGTTAACCAAATCCAATTATGATCTTGACTGGCTTGTTAATCTATATTATATTTCACTGACATTATTCTTGGAATTATTTAGTTCATTGGAATAGAAAATCCAATGTTCATTGGTTTCGAATACATGGAAAAGTTTTGATTTGAGTAACTGTATTTAGTATGTTTATAAGCACAATTGATGGATTTACGTAACTGTTCGAAAAGAAAAAGTTGAAAGCAAATTAGGTTTTGCTTAAGAAGCTTCTTAAAGCTTAATTAGTACTTTCAGTGTTTAATGGGTGCTAGAGATAAGTTGAAGAATTATTTGGTATAATCAATTATTAAGAGTTAGTCATGATGAATAGTTAACGTTGAGACCAATTCACCTTAGTAGTATGGTGATAAAAGCAATGTAATATGTTAAGGAGTATCTTCTTATCTACCTAATTATTTTGGTGTAGATTTGAAATTTGCACTTGAGAGTCAGGTGTAGTGTATGGCATAGTATAAATAGTTGAAACTTAATGTAACATTTGATTAGAATATAGAAAAGAACCAACGATTGATGGATAATGTTATGATGAATTATGATTCTTTTCTTATTTTGTAATATGGCTAGCATGAAGAAGCATATTAGTGTCATAATTAGTTTATTATCCCACATAAAATGGTATTTATAACAATGGTTATTTACTGTTTTCCTTGTATGTTTCAACTAGTATTGTAAATATAAAATTCTCAAGAACTTGTGATATGAGATATGATTTAGTAGAAGAGATAATTGAAGACACATTAAAGTATGAGCAGGAGGTCTCTGATTCACTTACTAGGTTTGACGTGCTTCCTCAATTAACCGCATTGAACCTATATAATCTACCAAAACTTACAAGTATATATTAAGGAATATATTTTTTTCAAGAATGGCTAGCATTAAAAGAATTGCAGGTGCATGAGTGTGGCAAAGTAGAAATATTATTTGCTTCTTCAGAATTGTTGAATCGGGAAATGGAGAGCCAACAATCCGTATTCTTGGCTAATCATTATAAGGTTGCATTCCCCAATTTGAGGAATCTAGAAATATCGAAATGCGATAATTGATTGCAAAATTATAAAATAATTGAAAGTCTTACAAGACTTGAAAGAATAAAGATAACTGATTGCAAAATGATAAAATAATAATAATAATAATAATAATAAT
>JAXCLQ010041420.1:29802-47720 GCA_035584115.1 Cedrela odorata | reverse complement strand
AATAATAATAATAATAATAATAATAATTAATAAATAAATAAATAATAAAAAATCAAAAAAATCATCATAGAACAGGATGTTAGAGAAAATCAAGTAAAGGAGGATTCTATTGCTTTCAGCCAATTGGACTATTTGGAACTTGATAATTTGCCAAGATTGATAAGCTTTTAGTTGGGGAATAACATTCTTGAATTTCCATCTTTAGAACAAGTAGTTGTGCATGGATGCCCAAGCATGATTTATTTTCTTATGGAGTCTTACACACACTTAATCTAAACAAAATTCAACTGATAAAGAAGGCAATTCCACTATACAAAAGTTGTTGAGGAAATGTAAATATCTTAAACACTCACAGTTTCAACATTTAAAAGACATATAATGTGGCAGAGCACTTTTGGTCAGCTTCTTCAGCATTTTATATTGTCTAGTAGTGGATGATAAAATGGTTATACTCAGCGTTATTCAGCCGAATTGCTACGGTTTTTGAACTATTTAGAAAATTTAGAAGTAAGAAATTGTGATTCATTAGATGAGGTGTTTCATTTGGAAGAGTTAAATGCTAATCTATATTTTAGGCCACTGTTTTCTCAACTTCGAGAGTTGAAGCTCATAGATTTTTTAAAACTTAAAAGAATCTGTAACTTCACAATGAATACAATTAAACTGGTCTATTTATCCCATTTGTGGATTGAGAATTATCCAAATATGGAAACATTTATCTCAAATTCTACACCAATTCTCATGAAAGTAAACAATGAACTTAAAGAAATGACTTCAGAGTAGAACTTCTTGGTTGATAATTTAATACAATCATTCTTTGATAAAAAGGTTGCATTCTCTAGTTTAGAGAATTTAGCACTGTCTAAACTGCCCAAATCGCTGCATTTGGGAAAGGAAGTACAGAACACCGTTATGTTGGGATAAAATGGGTTAAAAGAAACTTAAAAATGTTGAATTGATCAAGATAACCTTAGAAAAAGTGAAAATAATTCGTGAAAGATTAAAAGTGGCACAAGACAGACAGAAGTCTTATGCTAATCACTAAAAGAGAGATTTAGAGTTTAATGTAGGCGATTTGTTATTCATGAAGATATCACTTTGAAAAGGTATGATTTGATTCATAAATTGAGGGAAGCTCCATCCTCAATATATTGGATCTTTCAAGATCATCGAGAGAATTGTCGCAGTAGCATATAGACTAGAGTTGCTTCCAGAGATGCAACAGATGCATGACGTTTTTCATGTTTCGATGTTCAAGAAATATGTTATTTACCCTTCACATATTATCAGACCTTCAACCGTTGAAATACAAAAAAAATTGAACTACAAAGTTCAACTAGTAGCAATCTTAGATCCATAGGAACAAGTGTTAAAGAGTAAAGTAATTCCCATGGTAAAAGTCTTTTGGTGGAGTACCCCAGTTGAAGAAATGACATGGAAACCCGAACATCAAATGTGACAACACTAACTCTAGAGATTTCAGTGATTAGGTACTTCGAATTTTGAATTCTTAGCGATAATTAAATTGGTATCAAAATTTCTATCATGGAAACTGAAATTTTGGGAACAAAATTTTTCTAGAAGTGGTAGAATTGTAAATCTTGTTCTTCGAACATAGGGGTAAAATGGTTATTTAATGACATTCATTCTCACACATGCATTGTTTAAGGTATTTTGGTCTTTTTACCCTTTTTCTATATATACCCATTGCCACCAATAGTTCTCCATGCTTCTCTCATTTGCTACAAACAAAAAAAAAAATTTACTCTCTCTCTCCCCAAAAACCGTCCCTCTCCACTCTATATCTCTTCAAATTTCTTTCGATTATCTTACAAATTTCCACCACCAAATTACCCCCCAACTTCTTCTCTTCCCATTGGTACCACACTTGGGCAAGAAAATGCAAGAATAAGCGAAGCAGAAAAATGGGTTTCGAATCAAATTTGGGGCTTTTGCATGTAAATGTCAAATTAAGGTTTCTAAAAGCTTAGGCAGGTTATTAGTAAGCTTATTAACCCATTTTAGGTTTAATTGTAACATTTGGTTTACTGTTCATGCAAAAATTTACTTTGATTTCGCATAGGAAATGTAGTTTTAGGTTGTTTTGCGATAAACGGAAGTATAGAATGTTATATATATGCATTGAACATTGTTTGGAATAAGTACGTCCGTTTAGACGGAAATGAGAATTTAGGGATTTCAATGATTTCGCGTATGAAATAGTTAAATGGTATTAAGTGATGTAAATTGAAGTATCGTGATGAAAATGTATGTGAAATTAGAATAATTACAGCCATGAGATTTCATTGTTGGGAATCAGATAAATGGCTTTATTAGTAAAGCCTCATAATAAAAAAAAAGCGTCAAACCAATGAATTATGAATATATTATTCATGAACATTGCATTTAAGATATAATTGTTAATTATTCGGATATTGAAATTCAGGAGACTGTACATGTCTGATATTAGGCGCCAAACACAGCGAGTGGAACCTAGTGAGTGTGAGGATAAAATTGTAGGAATGGTGACCCTCCCTTAGCTGTGAGTGGATTTATTTTTACTTGTTTTCATATGTTTAAAATACTTTATGAAACTTACTATTCTATGAAATAAGAAATAGATTTATCACCGTTGTTGTTTAAAATAAATGTAAATGGCCTATGAGATTGAAAGAACATGGGAATGGTCAAGAGGCCAAGTTTGAAATTGAAAATGTATGACTTATAACTGTTGATAATGATGGGTTATAAATGATTATAAATGTTTATGTACATGGATTTGATTGTGGCATTGTATTAGTAATATGGCTGGAAGGGCCAAGATTATATGTGACTGTAGCTACAGGGTAGTAGTATAGGGACGGACCTATAAAGAGACCGCCTAGGTGAGTACGCTCCAGATGAGACAGTTATATAGGTGGATGATGATATGTACTTGCCCATCTGCGAGATTGTCGAATACAGTCATGAGTATCACCAAATGACTATTCAAGGTCAACGTCAGTAGTAGGCCAGATTTGAAAAATTAGCATGCATTATTATTATTAAAAGAATTGTTTTTATTAAATGAGCATTATTTTATGTGTATAAAGCCCACTAATGGTCTCGGGGTTACCACGGCCAAGGTAACCATCGAGAAAGGAAGCCAGCCCGTTGATTTGAATAACAGGCCATGGTTTTGTTAAAATAAATTGTTTTATATGCATTTATAAATATATTTTTATCCACTCACGGAGTATATCCCCATATGCTCACCACCCTACATTCCAATTTTAGGAAATCAAGTGTAGCAAATAACGATAATTAGTTGTTGTTATCAATTAAAGGCATAAGACCTTCAAGACCATTCTTATCGTCGACTCACCAACATGTTTAAGAGTCCATTGGGTATGTTTTGAAAAACTATTGTATGTAAGTAATTATGAGTTTGTAATAATTGTATTTTATTGAGTTCCCTGTAATAAATGTAAATTAAATAATTGAAATATGTCTTGGAGAGACAAGTTTATGAGAATGTTTATACAGGGGACAAGTACCCAAGCAGCCTTACAGGTCTGAGAGACATGTTTAGGGATTTGAAACGTGTCTTAAGGATCTTTGGCGGTTGTCACGTATAGACCCCATGGGCGGAGGCATGACAGAATAAGTTTTCTGGAACTAGAAAACTTCTAATTGTTGTGGAAGAAAATGAGACCCATGAAAACCATTTTCATCACTTTCCTTGTTTTCTCTCTCTATTCTTCTCTTTCTTCTCCTTTTGATTTCGTTCAAAATAAAACCTCACACCCATTCACCAATGGAGTCTCGGCAGAGAGGGGAGAAAAAAAAGCACATTGTTTAGGGATTTCAATCCTATTAAAAATCCCCAATTGTGTATTGTGTTTTTCCCAAATCCCATGTGTCCTTTTTTATTTCCTCTACTCACACTGTTCAAAACAAAGAAGTGGATTCGAAGTGGCACATGCTTATGAATGGATTCCAAAATCCAATCATGTTACATTAAACATTTAATGCAACTTAAAATATCTTAATATATATACACTTGAGATATTTTATAAGGGAGAGAGTTTGTGTTATTTTATTTACACAATATAAATAAAATATAATGATTACATTTTTAATAGTACATCATATATAATTGAATGTAATCATTACTTATAATATTTGACTTTCAAACATTAATTATTAATAAATAAACAATTTATTATTAATATCCTTATGACAATATCTTTTTCTTAGTTTCCATATTTCTGTAAATTATATTTACATAATTTAAATTATTACCGAAATATCTCCCACGCATATGTGTGCTAGCACGTCTTAGTTAGGAAACTAATTCTTTATAATAAAGAATTAAATTGTCATATGATCAAGTATCGTAATAATATCATTAACTAACTCAATGAATATTATATATGGTAATAACCATCATTATTAAGTAACCGATGTGTATGTGACTGCCTGAATCCACCGTGAGCTAGACATGAGTGGATACGAACCCCTTCACATCACTTTGGTACAACTTCTTGTATCAAAAGTTCCCAATGATCATGCGCAACCTTTAGCAAGATGCCATGACCCTTAGACACTAATGAATTCATATAGTCGTACGTATATGTAGTAAAGTCCCTCTACTATCGATTCTCGATCGAGTGCAAGTCATAGATAGTCAAACCCTTAACTCAATCATAAGAACAAGGTTTCAAATCATATACAGGATTTGTGTATCCGAAAACACCTTTTCGGAAACACATACTCTGGCTAGAGATTTCATTTCTATGTATGACATCTCCGCCTAGGATCTCAAACTCCAAAATCTAAGCTAGCCGATTTCATATTGGTCATCACCTGTCCTCATACACCAAGAACACATTGCTAGTAAGCTTCTTTCACTAAGCGTGGCTAGTTTGGTGCAATATACAGAAGTGAACGATATGTCTCAATGCATATGGCAGCTGTGACACCTTAGATCAAAGGACTAGTAGTACATTAGTACGGCTATATGATCATTGACTGTGGATAATTACCCATGTGATTTGTCACGTTTAGTAACACGTTTTCCAATGCATTACTCATGTTTATACTCTTATGATATGAGACATATCATCCAACTATTAGCATCCAATACTAATCTTTGGCAGTGTTAAATATGCCACTCATGCAATGTCAAGTCTCATATGACATCACCTTAACTGGGAACTAATTCGGATGTATTCAAATCAAAATTCTGTACTCATATCTATAACTCATTGCAAATAGAGTCGTGACATCATAATACATCACGAGATCTCAATTTACCTTATTTTTTATTTAGCAATTGTAAATGCAAAATGATATAAATGTAATTTTATTAATCATAAATAATTTACAATTAATTATAGAAATACATTTATATACAATGAATGATATCCCTGAACCATATGACATAATTGGTTCTGGCATATCTCCAATAAACTCCTATTTTCATTAGAGCCAATCACCGTGGTATCCAATACCCATTCTTTCCAGGTGGTGATCTAGTTACTACTGTGTTATAGGCTTAATCAGTGAGTCTGCCACGTTATTCGCTGCGAGGGTTTTTTGCACAATCAGTTATTTATCTTTTATAAAGTCTCTTATTAAATGATATTTCCTCTGAATATGTTTAGACTTCTAGGGAGACCTCGGCTCTTTACCCTAAGCTATAGCTCTATTATTATTACAGTACAAAGTTACTGGATCAACTATGGAAGGAACCACTTGGAGTTCTATTACAAACTTACAGATCCAGACAGCTTCTTTTGCAGCTTCAGAAGCAGTAACATACTCAGCTTCTATAGGGGAGTCAGCTATGGTAGTCTGTTTGGAACTCTTCCAATAGAAAACATCTCCAATACATATGGAAATAAATGTAGAAATAGTTTTTCTATCATTGACATTTGATTGGAAATCATAATCAGTGTAACCCTTAAGTTTTAACTCAACTTCCCATAAGTCAACATCAAATCCTTAGTTCTTCTCAAGTACTTAAGGATTCTTTTGACAGTAGTCCAATGTTCTTCTTCTAGCTTTGCCTAATATCTGCTCGTGATACTCACACTATATGCAATATCAAGTCTGGTACATACCATGACGTATGTAAGACTACTTATTGTCGAAGTATAAGAAATCTTCTGCATACGCACACGCTCAGTTTCAGTCTTGGGTCCTATTGCTCGAGAGATGTACACCATAATTGTAGGGTAAGAAACCTTTCTTAAAGGTATCCATACTAAACTTTTTCATTACTTTATATATGTACAGACTCTGGGAAAAACCTATCATTTGTTTCACTCTATCCCTATAGAGGTGAATAACCAAAATTAAAGTCACTTCTCCCAAGTCTTTTATAGAGAAAACATTAGACGACCACAATTTAGTCTTAGATAACATGCCCATATCATTACCCATGAGTAGTATATCATCTACATACAATACAAGGAATGTTATGGCATTGTTATTTTCCTTTCTGTAGACACACGGTTCATCAATGTTATTAATGAAATTAAACGATTTGACCGCATCATCGAATCGTATATTCCAACTTCTAGAAGCTTACTTTAATCCATAAATGGATCTATTCAACTTATAAACTTTATGACTATCAACAAAGGCAACAAATCCAACTAGTTGTTGCATGTATATGGACTCCTCAATGAAACCATTAAGGAAGGTTGTCTTTATATCCATTTGCCACATCTCATAGTCATAATAAGCCGCAATAGCAAATAATATCATAATGGACTTCAACATGGCTATTGAGGAAAAAGTTTCATTAAAATTAACGACTTGTTTCTAATTATAACCCTTTGCCACCAACCTAGCTTTAAAAGTCTATACTTTTTCATCTTTTCCAATTTTTTGTTTGTAAACCCACTTACAATCGATAGGAACAATTCCTTTTGGTGGATAAATAAGTGACCACACTTGGTTAGCATACATGGATTCCATCTCGGATTTCATGGCCTCAAGCCATCTTCTAGAATCGACATCTAATATCGCCTCTTCATAAGTTCTAGGATCTTTCCTCTACATATCTTCTCTAATCATAAATGATTCACAATTATTTTTAGAAAGCAAATAATATCTCTGAGGAAGGCATGATATCCTACTAGATCTACAAAGGGTTCGGTCTATAGATGACTGAGGATCAGATCGAACTAGTTTATCAATATGAACTGGTTCATTCGTATCAACAAGCTCATCCATCTGAGGTTGATCATTATCAAGCTTTCAGACTTAGCATCCAGCTTCTTAATGTTAACTGATTTAATATAAGCTGGACATCCCCAAAGCTTTATATAACTGAAGCTTGGAAGCTTCCTTTACTATATCTCATACGACATCTTAGGAACAGCTTTGGATAGAGTCCTATTCAAGATGTAAATTATGGTATTTATGACACATCCTTAAAGATATGTAGGTAAGTTTATGAAGCTCATCATGGATTGTACCATATCCAATAAAAGTACAATTCCTCTTTTTCGATACACCATTATATTGTAGTACATAAAAAGGTGTAAGCTGAGAAAGTATAGCATTAATTTTAAAAATTCTAGAAACTTAGTACTTAAGTATTCACCTTCAAGATTAGATTGTAGAATCTTAATACTCTTTCATGTTTGTTTCTCTACTTCAGCTTTGAATTTTTTGAACTTTCAAAAGATTCAAATTTGTACATCAATAAGTACACATAACCATACTGTGAGTGATCATTGATAAAGGTTATGAGGTAAAAGAAACCACTTCTAACCATTTCACTAAATGAACCACATAGGTCACTATGTATCAATTCAAAAACTTCATCGGCTCTTTTCCCTTGTCCAATAAATGGTGATTTAGTCATCTTCTTTTAAAGACAGGATTCATAAGTGGGGTAGAGTTCATAACCTAATGGATCTATCAGTCCATCATTACCTATCTTTATATTCCTATTGTCTCTAATATGGCCTAATCAATGATGCCAAATAAGTTTAGAATTAAGTTCATTTCTAGATCTTTTCTTATTAACAATATTAGTCATGTTAATTTTATTTGTCTTAAGAATATATAAACTATTTATATTTAAGCCAGTACTAATCAATTTATTTATCAAATAAATCGAACATTTACATCCATCAAACATAAACGTGTAACACAATTTACACAATTGATTGACAGATAAAATATTTCTATTAGCTGTGTCAAAATACATAGTTTTGTATAATACAAAAACATGATCCGAAGGCAAAATAATTATGTATGTCCTTGAGCAAGTGGCAGCAACTATTGCTCAATTTGCCATCTTCAGCATCACTGCACCTTCCTTCAGTAACCGCTTATTGTGAAGGTCTTGTAACGTTATACAAATATAAGAAGTGGTAGCTGAATCAATTATCCAGCTATTTGAATCTGAATTAACACTTAATTCAGTTTCAATAACATGACAAGAAAGCGCACCTTGCCCCTTCTTCTGTCTTAGGCTCTCTTTGTAAAGAGGACAATTCCTCTTCAAGTGTCTAAGCTTCTTACAATGATGACACTTATCATGGACTTGGCTATTGATAACTCTTTTGCCTTTACCTTTCTTTTTCATTTTCTTGGAGACTCTTCATTATGAAATGAAACAATTTCATTCATAAGCTTAGGAAGAGTATATTTTAGTTTGTTCATGTGATAATTGGTAACAAACTGATCAAAGCTAGATAGGAGTGACCAAAAGATCAAATCTGTCTATAACATAAAGTTTATAGAAAACCCCCAAAGACTCTAACTGTCCTATGAGATTTATCTTCATAAGATGAGACTCCGAAGGCACTCCCGGATTAAGCCTCATACTAAACAAAGTGATGGACAGCTCACACTGCCTATAGTTGGAACTCTCTCCGAACATTTCAACCAAAGAAAGATAGACAGCTAAGGCATTCTGTATACCCTTATGCTGAGTCTGTAAGTTATCACTCATGGACGCCAACATATGCGATCTTATTTTAAGATTCTTGTCTTTCTATTTCTGAAAAGTCTTAATCTCCTCTAGTAAAGTCTCACTTGAAAGGGACTTAGGCATAGTCCTTGAAGAATGATTTTGAGATTCCGATACCAAACTTTAAAATTAGGCCCAGTGAGCCTATGTGTATCAAGGATTTGGAGAAAAGGGTTTATTATTCTTTCACTTGAAAAAGATTCAACAATTGAAGATTTGCAGAAAATGTAATACATCAAAATGTATTAAATGTATATATCAAACTATTCAGTTATGGACTTCAAACCAAATAGTGCTCTCACTATTTCAATTATATTTCATACTCCCTTAATGAGAAAAGTATTATCAAATAATAGGTTTTCATGAGTGATCATATTCCCGTCAAACTCACAAAACCTAACCTAACAGATATTGGTTAAGCAAGCCCAATGAGTCAGAAACTCATTTCTGTTTGTAACTCTTTACAAGACATGATTAATCTTCCTTTCTGAAAAGATACCTCACCTAATAGATATTGGTGTTTCAACCTAGTTAGGCTAGACTCAACTCATTTTCTTGAATAGAAATGAAATCAAACCCCTCACCTAATAGATATTGAAAGCCAAAGACCCCTTATCAAGAAACATGTCAGATAGACTCGACACCTCGTGAAATCCCTCACCTAATAGATATTGGGTTGTTCCATCTAAGATGCTTATAACCTATTGACTGCATTGGAAATTGAACCTAATATTAAAATAGGAAAATTTTCATTTTGAGGTCTCATTTAATATACTGATCCATGCATATTATTTAGTAATGGGTTTATATCATATATTAACCCATCACTTATTTAATTATATTAAATATATGAATTAACAATTAATTCATTTATGAGAGAATTCAATTGATACAATATAAATTAGTTAATTTATGTTCATCATTTTACTTCCACTAAAATTTTATTAATTCTAGTTGAATAAAAAATAATTAGAATCTCCATTCAATTCAATATTAATTCGGAGTAATTATTATTATTTTTTTTATTCAATTGAAACAATTTCAATCCCGTACTTTTGAATTTCATCAAATCTAATTTTCAATAATAGAAAATATACTAATCAAATTAGTACTCATAGAAGTTGTGGCTTAAGGAAGGTTATGATATTTAGAGATTATACAAGAATGAAAAAATAAATAAATAAATAAATAAAATAAAAAAATTTTACTACTTTTTTTTTTTGAGAAAAACATGGAACGAATCGATCCTCCCCTCTCGGGTATCGATCTGTTCTTACTAGAAAAATCAATCTAGTCTCACACAGACGCAGATTAATCCTTTCTAGCCAAAGGCCGTTACATGGCTACCCAGATTTCAAGTATCGATTCTTTTTATTGAGGGGATCGATCCCATCGACCCTTCAACAGTAAGTATCAATCATTTCTCCAAAGTAATCAATACTTTCTGAAACAGAATGGTCTGGAACTTTCGAGTATCGATCTGTTTTATTGAGGGGGTCAATATTGACCCTTTCAATAAAAAATATCGATCCTTTCTCCAAATAGATCGATACTTCCTGAAACAAAATAGTCCACAGCTCTCGAGTATCGATCTATTTTATTGAGGAGGTCGATCATATCGACCCTTTTAATAGAAAGTATCGATCTCTTTGGAATAGAATGCTACGAGACAATACATAACCATCTTGTATCGATCTGTTTGCTTAAGGTATTAACAGTCGATGCCTTTTAGCCTATAGGAATTGATCCTTTTCACAAAAGGATCAATACTTGCATCAAAACAAATCAATAAGAGGCCATTTTTAACATTTCTTAAGTTTCTAAAACTTGTGTGAAACGTCTTAAAATAACTTCATTCAAGTCTTTAAACATGATAATACCTATTAATCATATTAACAGAGTTTATTATCATGGTTTTCACAAAAACGTAATCATCCAAATATCCTAATTTGATCATATCAAATATAACCACATCCATGTACTTCAAATATATCACATATATTCTCATATATGTCAACACAAAATTTAATCACCATAAAAATTTCGTATCAACACATATATATGTTTAAAACACAACAAATCAAATTGTCATGCTTTTAAACATAAAGAGCATTTTATTTAAAATAACATATTATCAATTTCAAGCCACAATAAACAATCCATATGAACAAAATCAACTTCTAAACATAGATTTTTAAAACATACATACATACACATGTCATGGCTTTGATACCACTTGAAGAGAATGCGACCAGAGTGCGACACATGAGATCAATTCTTGGGCGCGCTCTAGCCAGAAGCAATGACGAGGAGGCACTGCCATCACATAACAAGTGCGGAAAGGCTCACCCAAAGAACCAAAGACACGGATGTATGTACAATTTAATATTTTTAAACAATTTAAACTAAAGATCAACACATACCTTAAATATTGATCTACGAAACAAACTACTCGTTAGCTTGAGGGCATATCACACACACACCAGATTGATAGCGACGAGTTCCGGTTACCTAAATTTGTAAATGGAAACTTAGAACAAGTTTTCTACATCTAATAAACTTCTAGTTCTTTTGGAAGAAAAGGAAATCCATGAAAACCATTTTCATCACTTTTCTCTCCTTGCTTTCTCTCTCTATTCTTCTTTTTCTTCCCCTTTTAATTTCATTCAAAACAAAACCTCACACCCATTCACCAATGGAGTCTCAACAGAGAGGGGAGAAGTAAAAGAAACACATTGTTTAAGGATTTCAATCTCATTGAAAATCCCCAAATATGTATTGTGTTTTTCCCAAATCCCACGTGCCCTTTTCTATTTCCTCCACTCACATTGTTCAAAACAAAGAAGTGGATTCCAAGTGGCACATGCTCATGAATGGATTCCAAAATCTATTCATGTTACATTAAACATTTAATGCAACTTAAAATATCTTTATATATATATATATACACTTAAGATATTTTATGTGAGAGAGAGTGTATGTGTGTTATTTTATTTATACAATATAAATAAAATATAATGATTATATTTTAATATTATAACATATATAATTAAATGTAATAATCACTTATAATATTTGACTTTCAAACATTAATTGTAAAAAGACACTTGGCAACATCACATGATACTACTTGTCAAGCAAGGGTCTATTTGATCAAATAACAAATTATTTAATCATTAATAAATAAATTATTTATTTATCAATATCCTTTTGACAATATCTTTTTCTTAGCTTCCATATTTCTGTAAATCATATTTACGTAATCTGATTATTACAGAAATATCTCCCACCCATAAGTGTGCTAACATGTCTTAACCAGGAAACTAATTCTTTACAATAAAGAATTAAATTGCCATCTGATCAAGTATTGTAATAATATCATTAACTAACTTAATGAATATTGTATATGGCAATAACCATCATCATCAAGTAACCGATGTGTGTGTGACCGCCTGGATTTACCGTGAGCTGGACATGAGCGGATACGAACCCTTTTGCATTACTTTGGTACAACTCCTTACATCTGAAGTTCCTAATAATCATGTGCAACCTCTAGCAAGATGCCATGACCCCCAGACATTAATGAATCCATATAGTCGTACGTTCATATAGTAAAGTCCCTCTGTTGTCGACTCTTGATCGAGTGCAAATTATGGATAGTCAAACCCCTAACTCAATCATAGGAACAAGGTCTCAAATCATATATGGGATTCGTATATCAAAAAATACCTTTTTAGAACACGTAATCTAGCCAGAGATTTCATTCCTATGTTTGACATCCCCGCCTAGGATCGCAAGCTCCAAAATCTAAGCTAGCAGATTCCATATTGGTCATCACCTATCCTCATACACTAAGAACACATTGCCAGCAAAATTCTTTCACCAGACGTGGCTAGTCCGGTGCAATATACATAAGTAAACGATATACCTCAACAGATGGCAGTTGTGACACCTCAAGTCAAAAGACTAGTGGTACACTAGTATAGTTGTGTAACGTATCATTGACTGTGGATAATCACCCGTGTAATTCGTCACGTTTAGTCACGTTCAGTAACACGTTCTCCAACGCATCACCCATGTTTATGCTCTTGTAACACGAGACTCGTGACCCAACTATTAGCATCCAATACTAATCTTTGGCCGCATCAAACATGCCACTCATACAATGTCATAATCCCATATGACATTACCTCAATAGGGAACTGATTCAGATATATTTAAATCAAAACTCCGTATTCAATCTACAGCTTATTATAGATAGAGTCATGACATCATTATACATCATGGGATCCCATTCTACATTATTTATTTATTTAACAACTATAAATGCAAAATGATATAAATATAATTTTATTAATCTTAAACAATTTACAATTAATTATAGAAATACATTTATATATAAGGAATGATATTCTTGAACCACATAATACGATTGGTTCTAGAGCATATCGCTAACACAAATAACATCGGAGCACCCTAAGGTGAAATGCTAGGGTATACAAAACCCTTATCTAATAATTCTTGTAGTTTGCTCTTTAACTCCCTTAATTCTACAGGCGTCATTCTATAAGGTGTTATAGAAATAGGCGATGTACCTGGTACTAACTCAATACTAAATTCAATCTCTCTTTCAGTAGGTAACCTAGGCAAATCCTCTGAAAACACATCTTGAAATTCTGAAACTACAGAAATATCCTCCACACACATTTCTATTTGACCCTCTTTAGTCACATATGCTAAGAAACTTTCACGCCCCTTTTCTAGTAACTTCGTGGCCTTAATAGTATTGATCCACCCTTGACTCATCACAAACCGTCTCCCCCTAGAACTAAACTTCAGTTGACCTAGAATGTTAAATACTACTTCCTTAGTAAAATAGTTTATTACTGCATGATAGGTGACTAGCCAATCCATTCATAAAATAACATTAAAATCATACATTTCTAAGGGAAATAAATCTACAATAAATTCCCTTTGCTCCATACTAATTTTACAGGCTTTGTAAAACCATTGTATCATCACATTTTCACCTACAAGGGTGGCCACAGACATCACATAATTCAAAATTTTAATAGGTTTGTCAGAAAAACGCCTAAATGCACATGACACAAAAGAATGGATCGCACCAAGATCAAACAATACTTTAGCCTCTCTATTAAAAAAAAAAGTTAATATACTTGACACTACCTCATTTAACACTTGTGCATCCTGCTTGGTAAGGGCATACATGCGTCCCTGTACCTTCTGTCTTTTGTTCTAGTTTTCTACTCCATTATGTTTAGTGTTCATTTACCTATTCAGACAATTTTTGGTCATATGCCCTTGCTTCCCGCAACCAAAACAAGCTCCCGACACCTGATGGCAAACTCTAGGATGAAATTTTCCATAAAACTCACGAAAAGTAGCCATTCTCTGTGTTGCTTGCCTATTACTGCCCATATCCCTAGGGTTCACTCCCCTCGGAACATGCATGTTTACCTCCACTACCCCGTTGAAATAGAGGTCTCTGTATTTTGCTATTACTTCCCCCTTGCCTCACATCTCTTCTCTTTTTGATATACTGCTTCCTAGCTTTTTGAGACTCTGTCAAATCCTTTTCTATAATAATTACTCAGTCCACCAGATCCGCATACATATTCAGTTTCAAGATGGATAACTACAACTTGATTGCCGGACACAATCTTTCTAGGAAGCATCTACATTTACTTTGTTCATTCGCAACCAAAGTCATAGTAAATAAAGACAAAGCTATAAATTCCTCCTCGTATTCCATCACTGATTTTTCTCCCTACACTAGTTTTGTGAAGTCAGCCTCCGTATTATCTGGGACTCGTTTTAGGAAATATTTCTCCAAGAAAGTTTTCTCAAATAACTCCCACGTAATCGGTCTTCCCTCCAATTGAGTTCTCAACAATCTAGCTCTAGACTCATACTAGAAGTCTGCTTCTCTTTGTAACAAAAACAAAGCAAAAACCATATGTTGCTCCTCACTACAACCGAGAGTTCTAAATATTTTCTCTATTTATTTAATCCATGTCTCCGCTACCATTAGATTTGTGCTCCCTTTGAATGTCGGTGGATCCAATTTCTTAAATTGTTCCAAGGTCACCGCTCTATTGTTAAGCTCGTCAATATTTTATCGATTTCCACTTTCTTCACTTTTTAAGGCACCACTGCTTCGAGCAATACCCTCAATAAATTTATTTTGTTGCTCCATCATCATTATCATCATATTAATGATAGGATTTTCATCTCTGGCATCCCTTGCAGGCTCCCTTACTTTATTAACATTTTGAGGGGCCCTTGAACTTGAAGTATTAGCTTTTGAATTTTCTCTACGAGACATTTTCCTCAATTGACATAAATATATTATATATAATTCAAGGTTGCCAGAATACATCTAAATCTTTCTTATTAGTACAATCTACATTAAAGAACAATATAGAGACAATCCAACAATTCCTCAATGCAAAGTTATAGTTCAAAAATATGCAACATAACATTATATCAAAATATGATGAGATCATTCTTACATTAACTATAGAAATTTACAACCTTTTAAAAGGTATCTAAACAAAACAATAACTTAGATAGCTAGAGTCATAACTACAAAAAGATTAGTGTATATACAAATTTACAGATAAAACATTCTTGTAGGTTTAGGTTTGTAATGATCGGAATCCTATATAATTGTTAAAATAAATTCTCGGTGATAGGAATAAAATTTTTTCGAACTTAAAAGATTAATAATTTGAAAAGTGAGTTAATTTTAAATGGGACATGGGAATTTACAAGAAAATTAGCTAAAATGATTAAACCCATATAACAAAAGAATTTGGCTAGTGTAATTGTAATTGGTTTAGTATATTAAAATGTAAAATGCAAGCCCAAGAAATTAAGTCCAATGAATTAAAGAAATTGGGTTATTTTATATTGCCAAATTTAAGCCTAAACACAAAATGAAAAAAATGGGCCCAAATAAGTTAAGTGACTGACCCAAATTGGTTTTATTTAAACTTCATAATTCTAGCATCTTCCACATTTTCTATAGTAAAATTTAGACAAATAGAAAGAAAGGAGAAGTGGCAAAAATGGAAGAGAGAAACAAAGGGGAAAAATCGTGTCAACAAGAGAGGAGAAGCTTTGGCCAAAGAAGAGAAGAGAAGGGGGCTTTTGGTTACAGAAGGGAAACAAGAGAAGAAAGAAAAAAAACCAAAGAGAGGAGAAGAAATCTGTGAGAAGAAAACCTGTTCAAGAGAGAGAAGAGCAAAACGGAAGAGAAGAAGAGAGAAATTTTGCCAAGAGAGGAGGAGTGGCTGAGAATTTAAGGGAAAGTAGGAAGAGGAGAAACAAAGAGAAGAAAATTGAAGAGATGAAGAACACAAGATAGGCTACAAGAATGGGTCTTTGCCGAACTATGGAAAGGAGAAAAAGAGAGCAAACGGGAGGTAAGCAAATTCTAATTTCTAAGAATTTTCTAAAAATTTTGGTTGAGATTTGTGTGGCTATGTGTGGGAATTATGGGATGTGGTTAATGAGAAAGAAAATTATTGTCGGTGATTACATAAAGGGTAATGGGTTGGTAGTTTCATAAAGAATGCGGATAAAGTGTTTGATGAAAGTTCTAGTATGAGTGTTTATACATGGAATGCGTTGCTGAAAGGTTCTGTGGTGGTTGCTCGCTCGCCAGGTTGTTGAAGAAATCGAGGAAAAAAGAAAACACGTTTGAAGGTGGTCGAAGAGAAGAAAGGGAGAGTTGGCTCAAATATGGTAAGAAACTTTATAGTCATTAAAAAATTTTGATTTAGTGTGTATATATTGAGATTTCTTGCTTGATGATTAAATACAAGTTTAAAAATGTTAAACATTGATAATTACATTGAATTATGTATGTGGTAGTGAATGATACATGTAAATATATCCATATATGGCATGTTTCATGTGGAGGTTTGTTGTGAAATTGAGATGTGGACTTGTGGAAGTTGTTGGTGTGAAAAATAATAGAGATAATACATGGTTTATTTATTTAGCAAGTATTGTGGCTATTTTAATGTATGTAAAATGTATATTTGAAGTGTAATTACATGATATGTGGTGGCAGAGTTTAACAGAATAAAGGGTGATGAGTTTACGAGTAAAAATGAGTGAGTGTTAATTATTGAAATCCTTGAACAAGGTTCTGGGAAATGGAAACTGAGCGAGTTCTGGATCTCAGATTGACAAGCCACAAAATTCTATGAAAACTAGACACATAGGCAAATGACATAGTCGAAAACCAGAATTTTTTATTGAAAGACGAATGTTCAAAAAATTTTAAAAATGGATTGCCCTGTTATGCTTTGCAACTTATCATGTTTGCGTTATGTGTCGAAAACTATTCGTAACTTGAGTAATCGGAACCAAAATCTAAATCCATAAAATGTAATAGAAACTAGACTCATAATAGAGTGTGCCACCAAAAATTTAGGTTGTGATACATTGCCGATTTAGCACATCACGAGTTTAAAGTCACTCGTTGTGTAGTAAACATCACTTAAGTCGACCAGAATGGAAATTTCGGTTTGGGTTCCGTAGTAATTCAATTTACCTAAGTTCTATCGGAATAAAGTGTGCATGTATTTATTTATTTATTTATCCAATGATGATCATAAAACCTAAAATAAGTCGTTATTGTAATTCGCCAATCGAAACACTTACTGGCCTCACGTTGGTACAAGTTAGTCCAATTGTAATAAGTGAGTGGACTAATGTTCTTTCAAATGATGTTAAACTTAAAATTATTGGTTTTAAGAAACTTTTAGATTTGATAAAAGTGTTGAGATATATATATATATATATATATTGTCAATTTTAGATTGAATTTCGGCAAAAAAATCAGACTAGTTGTAATTTTCGGTAAGCCAAGTTTATGTGAAACGATAAGGAGTGCTCAGTGCCC
>JAXCLQ010041420.1:14473-29702 GCA_035584115.1 Cedrela odorata | reverse complement strand
CAGTGCCCTATTTTATGGTTATTTCATAAAGATATTAAAGCATTTAAATTATGGAAATGGCCCTTAGGGCATTAATATCTAGTTATACAATTTGTTTATAAAGCTGATATAATGGTGGTGTGGCATTGAGTTGGCAAAATAAATATAATTATTTAATGTATTATATATACATTTGAATGTTTCTATAGCTACAACGTATAGCTATGGTAAACTTTTGAAGCGCATAAGTGAGTGGATAGTTATTTTTCGAAAAGTATTTGAAATTAATGATTAAATTATGGATGTCAAAAATTCAATTAAATTTTCTCAAATTGCTTTAGATATGAATAAAAATTTATGAACGTTTGGTATTGAAACTATTTTTGGAGAAGTCATGAATGTGTTGAAATATAGTGAATCCACGGATTGTGGATGGGTTATGACATATGAGTAAAACTAAGATTTACAACGGTAATCAGATCGATACTTGGAGAAGAACATATCGATATATGCCTGTCCAGGAAGTTGCAAAAGATTTACAAGGGCAACCAAATCATTACTTGGAGAAGAGCAAATCGATACATGTCTTGTCCAAAGAGTTGTAAATTATTTACGAAGGCAACCAGATCGATACCTGGAAAAGATCAGATCGATACGTGTCTTGTCCACAGAGTTGTAGATTATATATAAAGGCAACCAAATTGATACCTGGAGTAGATCAGAACGATACATGTCTTGTTTAGAGAATTGTAAATTATTTACAAGGCAGACCAGATCGATACATGAAGTAAAGCGGATCGATACAAGCAAATTCAAGAAAGTTGAAAATTATTTACGAAGTGAACCAGAACGATACGTAAAGACAGATGGATCGATACTCGAGACTCAGATCATACTATTCACATAAAGAGTTCGATACTTATCTTAAAATTAAAGCTTAATGGTAACTTTTATAGCATTTATTGCGAATGTTAAATGTATCAAATCAAGCCGTTGGACTTAAGTTGCTTTACAAAAAAGAAGAATATAAATAAAAGATACAAAGTGAAGCAAGGCAGAACTGACATTGCAATCAAAATCGAAGACATTCTTGAATAGAAAATTTCAAACATAAATAGTTAAACTTTCTCTCTCTACTGTAAAATTTTCAAATTCTGTGTGAGAGAAGTTATTTCTTGTGAGAGCTTATTAATCTATTTACTCTAGTGTGAGAGCAAAATTTAATATACATTGTGATATTGTATTGGGTATATCTTCACCCGTATTAAAAAAGATTATTGGAGGTTTGTCTTTTCATCCGTAAAAAAGGAAGTATAAGGTTTCTCTTCACCTCAGAAGAAGTATATTGGGTTTCACTTGACCTGTGAAAAACAAGAAGATAGCAGAATCTCGGTGGTAATGATCCGTATCCGAAAGAGTGGATGTAAGTCAAGTTTTACCAAACCACTATAAATTGTGTTTGTCTTTCTCACTCTATTACTATTTTATTTATTGTACTGCATTGTATACATTTTTAACTTCTAAAGTTTTAAAACTCAATTCACCCCCCTCTTAGGTATTGCCAACTGGGATAACAATGTTTGAATACTGTAAATTTACAAATTGTAATTTAGATGATGTTAGGTGGGAAAGAGATACTGAGGCTGATTATTGATTTTGCAAACATGATTTATTTACTTTATGAATATATAATTTTTTCTAAGATGGTTTCGAATATTATTGAGTTGATTCATTTTTTTAGACCATGTGCACATATGCATTTATAGACTCGAATTAGGGAGACGGCAATACGTAATGCTCCTAGATTCCCCTGCCTCAGATGTTACATTCTTGAGAGCAGTGACGGTGACTTGGGTGACAGTGATACGTAACACCTCAAGACACTGGAGATTACAAAAATGTTATCTAGAGTGATGGCAATATATAAAGCCCCTAAATATCAAAGAATTATGTGTAGGTCCTGATAATGTTGAAATTGTTTTGATCACCGTGAAAGGTTTTATATGTGATGTTAATTTTAACTTTATAACCTTACAGTTTCCAAACTGACTTAATTACAGGAGATTTCAATTATGATTTTGATTATAACTCTAAGTTTAGTTCATTTACAACAAAATTTAATTTTTCTAATTAGTATATTTTATTATATTAGCATCTACTCACTAAGTCTCTTTAAACTCACCTCCCCCCCTACTCTCTAGTTTTACAGGACCTTATACTTGAAAAATTATTTCAGCATCAGAAAGACACAAGCTGAGAAGAAGGTACACATCGCAGTCGCCAAGGTTAATAGGTCTATGTCATGTACAGTAGTGTAGGTTTCATTATGACATATAACGTCCAGTTTGACGTCAAGTATTGTATTTATGGTTATGGTCAATCCATTACATATTTAATTCAATATATATTGTAATATAAGTATTTGTATTGTATATAGTATCAGTGGAGGCATATCACCCTTTTGAATTGCATAAGTATGTTTATAAAATGTGATGTGCACTCATGTGTCGCATTGATATTTAAATAGATTGTGTAAGGCTTAGAGTGATAAAATGGTTCTATCACCAATCAATAACGCCATGGGTTTGGAATGTTACAAGTTCCAATACTCTACCAATCCTTTGGATCTCTCTCTATCTTCGGTGGTTTGAAGGACTCGGGCATATGACACAAAAAATGATCCAATTCCTTCGATCCTTCATTGCTACTCTCCCTGCTCGAGCTAGTCTCCCCAGGGTAGTTTTCCCTTAACCTTTTTACCCATCGTTTATCCGTGTTATACTTATTATAATACTACTCGTCTAATATATTCTCCTCACCACTAACTTAAATTCCTCAATCGCTCCTGGACTTAAATCTAAATGGGTATACTAGACACTAGTTCCCACCAAACTCGCTCTCTACCTATTCACATATAATTGAATCAAATTCTTTACGAGGGCTCCACCAATCATCCTATTCTCACTTTTATTTATACAAGTCCATCGGTTTTATTTTGTCATCGCCATCTACAACCAAAGTGAAACAATATTAGATCCCACAAAATTTTTGCAATTTTACTCAATTAACTATACTAACTAAATGTTTATTATTAATAATATTAATATTATTTATTTTCCTCTTTCTATGCTTCCTAATTAATATAAAGTTTACAGAATCATAATCTAGGCTCTGATACCACTCAAATGTCACACTCTTTTCATACATACTTCCAAACACATAGTCATTTTCACATTAACTATACAATGCTATACCATTATTACATAGGTCATAAACAGTTATAATTGTTAAGAATCTTTATACATACAAAATTACACATATTACAACTCCTCATCAATTAACTACATTATTAATTACATGTACCCCAAAAAACTCATCTACGCCTAACCAACCTCGCACGTGTTTTTTTATTACTTCTATGTGTTATTATTTGAAAAATATAATTTTTACAATAAAATGTGACATACGATCTCAGTAAATAAATCATACAAGTTTCATAAGTCAATGTGATACATAAAATAAATGCTCAAATAGATCAATACATTTTCAAACTTTTTAATCACTCATAAATTAATTCATAATACAAATATTTTCAGAACAGCTCAGTCTTTTAGTATCACCTGCACCTACGGTGATTCGGATTTAGAACGTAATTATGTGTTCTGCTTATAGTGAACATTTTTCATTTCAATATAACAGAAATGTTATTGGGCGTTAAATAGAATTCTTATTTACTAGCTCACAAGTCTGACATTTAAAACGTGACTCGGTTAGGTCAGAATAGACATTAACTAATGACTCGAGCTATAAAAATACATTTATTTCATAAATTTCATACATTGACAACATTTTTCATATTCATTTCATAAATGCGATATTTGCATACAAAACACTGAAAATTCACACATTTTCATCCAAATATCAAAATATACTCAAATATCACATAATTTTGAAAACAATAAAATACATGCATAATTTACTTACTTCCGTTTTTGCTTTTCCCGAGTATATTTCTAGGTCAATGTTGCGTACTTAAAATCAAATCAACAAAATTTATTTCAGTTATACATTCATACTCACCGCTACATCTCTACGACATTCGCATTTCCCAAAAATCAACACTTCATGAATCCCTAAAATACTTCTATCATCATATTCACTCCACTCCATTATTTCATACATACATACATACATATATATATATATATATACATCATAATAATTTTTGAAAAACACTTTTGATGGAAAATTTCCGAAACTAGTCATATATCACTGTTTTTCACCAATTCCTCTTCCGACAACACCGGTCATCCATCAATTACCCAAATTTTTCATAACTTAAAACTTTGATATTTTAACAAAATAATTATAAAACAAGGCATTACGCACTCTCAATCATTTCACACAAACTCGACTTATCGAAAATCGTAACTAATCTAATTTCCTAGATTAAATTTAATACTAGTAATATTATAAGCTTGCTAAACATATAATAATAAAATTCTGATGAGTGAAATATGAAAAACTTACCAACTTTTCCTTTTTCTTCTTATTTGTCTTCTTCTTTCTTTTTTTTTCTTTTCTGTTCTTTTCTCCCTTCTTTCTCTTCACGATTTCTTCTTTCTCTCTTTCTTATTTGCCTTCTCCCTTTTCACGTGAATCCCTTCCTTTCTTTTGTTAATTGAAAACACTAAATTAATTAATTTTAATTAATTAAACATATGGATGGCTTGGATCAATTTAAACAAATCCAATAGACCACATTTTGCCACCACTTTCTCCGCTTAACTTGGCGCATATTCGTCCTCATCAAAATTTCAAAACATGACAAAAAATGTGCCAAATGGATGGATGAGATTAAATCAAATGGATGGCCAAGATTTCATGATAATTTAAATTGGGCAAATTTGTGTTTTAGGTCAAACTATTCATTACCCAAAATTAAAATTAATCTAAGTACTATTTCATTGGCTCAAAGTCTAATTGAAACCCAAAAATTAATCCAAATACTATTTTCTTAATCCAAAATCTAATGATAACCCAATTTTATAAAATTAAATTTAGACCTAAATAAATAACACTATTTTAAATCCAAAATTTAATTATTCACCCAACATCCTAATTTACATGAAATTATAATTAAACCATTACACCAAATTATGCAATTGAATTTTCTAAATAATGCAGGTGTTACAATATATATACCCATGAGAGGGATTCATCTCCCCATTGTTCTTCATTTGTTTTACTCTCCCTTTCTCTCTAAAACACGTTTTCTCTTTCTCTCTAATTTCTTTATAGATCTCTTTGAATCTTTTAAGTTTTCTTTCAAATTTCAATTGTCAAGTGATTACCCATCTTTTCCTTTACAATTTAGTAACATTTTTGGAATAAAAAAAACAAGAAGAAGCAAGGAAGGAATTTAGGTTTCGAAAAGAAATTGAGAGTTTTCCGTTTAAACGACGATTTAAGATTTCTAAGAATTTTTACAAATTATTAGTAAATTTATTAACTCATTAGAAGTTTGATTTTAAGATTTTGAAGATATAAGAATCTAAGGTTTTATTGTTTATATGAAATTTCTATAGATTTTCGGGTAGAAAACGTTAAATTGTGATAATTGAGTTTATTAAGTTATTTTGATGAATATATGTGTTGTTTATTGATTAGAATGTAAATTTTAGTATTTGACTAATGTTGAAATTTTAACTTGAAAATATTAATTAGAATAAATCAAAATTTCATTGTTAAAAATCGAATAAATGACCTTAGTTAATTAAATCTCATGAAATATCAAATTAAAATATTTTAACTACGTTTTCCACAAATATAACATTTAATGCATTTATAATTTATGTATAATCATTTTAATCATGGAAATTATAATTATATATATATATGTATGTAGTATTAAATTCCGAAAACTCGAGAGAAGAACCGAATGAACACGAGTACTTTTAGTAGGAGTAGTTGCTCTCCTTTTGTTGTGAGTAAATTTAGATATATATGAATATGTTTGTATATTATACATATATGTATATTTATGTGCTAAACAAACAAATTTTTTTGTTAAAATAAATTTTAAAATGAAATTATTCAGACGTATTTTACAAAATTCTGCTGAAAAATTATATTCATAAATATTCTAATCATCAACTCATACATGCTAGATCTAACTGCATTTTATTGGAATTGAGGAAATAACTAAAATCAATTTGACTTTCTTTTTTCTGACATGAACTTTTAGTAGTAATTTATCGAATCTGTTAGAGCATACGTTGATATGAATCCCTGCAGATAGCACAATTTATTAAGTAATAAGTCAGTGTATAGATGAAAAATAAAATTTAAAGAATAAAGAAGAAGCATTAACAGAGAAATTCAATACGACAGATACAGGCAATTAACAAGGGATTCATACATCACTGAGTCAACGAAAAATGAATAACAAGGGACATTTAAAGATACTGACTTGGATGACACAAAAACTGTCAGGAAGGACATTGTTCGACTCGTCAACAGGACCTGCATGCAAGTTACAAATCATTTTTATTTTTGTAATTCGCGACATCCAGACATTCTAGTCGTAAGAAAAATAATATACCAAGAAACACAAAGAGGTGGAGCATCAACCATTAATCGCAAGTCATTTTAAAAACTTCTGTAGTGAGAAAAAAAAAAGGGAAAGGTTTAACTTTCTTTGTAAAAGGAAAAAAGAGTGTCATGATTGACGTAATACAAACAGCATTCACTTGGATGAGGAAACCTAGCAACACAACAAAAAGCATAGACACCTACAACAGATCAACAACATCATAATACCTCCTTTAGAAAAACAAATTACTAATCAGCAGGTTAAACTACATTAGTCTTAATGAGCAAAAGCAAGAAGCAAGAGACTTCAAATAAAAATCATTGATGATGGCATTAACAAATATAAGAACCAGATTACATCAACATGACATTTTCTGATTTGATAAAAAGCAAAATTAGATCAATAATATGCACAACATCAACACTTCCTTAGTAATAAGGAATTAAAATACCATAAACAGCAATATTTATATATGCCTGTATAACTAATAAAAGCCCCGAAAAAAGAAACCTTAATTTGCTTTTCCAAGAGGCCAAGAAGCTTCAAAGACAGAGAACGACTAGTGCCTGCATAAACTTAACCAACAGAACAAAAGAAAGTTATTTAATTGTAACTTCTTTAACCTTTACCAGAACTGGTTGCAAAATAACGTATGCAATGGCGTGGATGCAAATGAAATTCGCATAATAATAATAGCAATAATAACAATTGCAACAAAAGTAACAAGAACAATAACAATGACAACAAAAACATCAAATGAGAATAAGAATAATGACAATAATAATAATAATAATAATATTAGAGAGATAAGCAGCAAAAGCTTGTAAGCAGTAGGAACCTCTGGACCCGATTGACCAAGTACAACTTTGCAATTATATAAGCAAACAGATCTATTAATGGATGGTTTAAAACTCCCAATTATATGAAACAGATGGGATGACCCAAAAAAGTCCTCAGCAAAACTCTCAATTTTAAATGCAGACCATGAATAAGGATAAAAAGAAATTGGGACATTTACGTTAAATTTATAATTTAATAACCACCTACTTTAAGTTCCAAGATACCACATTTCTCCAGGTTGAACATCAAACAGCTCATGAGCAGCCCACATAATTTCCAAGGTATTTGATCCTCGGAAGGCAGATGACCTCTCTCTAAGCTTGACAATGCAGAATCACTAGAAATTTGCCCTTCAAGGCAGACCTATTGGAATCCAAAAATGAATATATATAACATGCAAAATAGGAAGTATATCAAGCCATGAAATTTCTTTCTTTTTCCTTTGTTCTTTATACATCTTTCTCTTTGCAAGGGACAAGAAAATTTATTGCTAATAATAGAAATTACAGAAATGTGGACCAGCAATCAACAAAATGCAATTGTCAGAAACTTTTATTTGTAATATGATACAAATAATAACCTTCTAAGTCACACTAGAAGAGTAGGTTTTTATTCAAATAAAAAAGAAAAAATAAGTTTGTCATTTTTGGAGGAAAAAAATTTTATTTTTGCAATAAATTTTTTTATATTATCCCCGAAAAAAAATACTGTACAGTTCAAAAGAAATATTTTAGTAATAATATTAAGGTCACAGATGCTCCTGAACTACATTTGTATCATTGACCAATTTCAACTACCAAATATGCTGATTAAGAAGAAAAAGGTTAAACCACCAATTGCTCACAGCAACTTAAGTTATAGCACAATTTATGAAGTAATCAAGTCAATGTGTATAGATGACATAAAAATAAATTTAAAGAAAAAAGAAGTAGCCATAACTAAGAAATTCAATACGATAGAAACAAGCCATTAACAAGGATTCATAAATCACACAGAGTCAACGAAAAATGAACGATAAAGGACATTTAAAGATACTGACTTGGATTACACAAAGAATATCTGGAAGGACATTGTTCCACTCATCAACAGAACCTGCATGCAATTTACAAATCAATTTTTTTTGTAACTGCGAGTTCAAGACATTCTAGTTGTAAGGAAAATAATATACCAAGAAGCACAATGCACAGGAGCATTGGCCATTAATTGTAAGTCATTTGGAGTATTTCTGTAGTGAGAAGAAACAAAGAGAGCCACCATCCGCTGTGTGAATGACACACAAAAAAAGAAAGGGAAAATGATTTGGAATCATTTTATAATCATGAAAAAGTGTATCAAACTCAGAAGATAACATGAACCCAGAATACCTGCAGAAATGTTTCACTTTCTTTGTGGAAAGAAAAAAGAGTGTCACGGTTGACATAATACAAACAGCATTCACTTGGATGAGGAAACCTAGCAACACAAAAAAAGCATAGACATCTACAACAGATCAACAACATCATAATACCTGCTTTAGAAAAAACAAATTACTAATGATATTAACCTGTTGATAGGAGGTACATAATTTATAAAATCCAAGCAAAGTAACCCATTAAGCCAAGTCTCCAAAGGATCCCTGGAAGCATATTTAATTGATTCCTTTAGATCAATCTTATGGAAAAGCATACCTGTAATCAGCAGATTAAAGTACATTAGTCTTAATGCGCAAAAGCAAGAAGCATGAGACTTTAAATAAAAATCATCGATGATGGCATTAACAAATATAAGAACCAGATTACATGAGCATGACATTTTCTGATTTGATAAACAGCAAAGTTATACCAATAATAAGTGTAACATCAACACTTGCATTGTAATAAGGAAATAAAATACCCTAAACAGCAATATTTATCTATGCCTGTAAAACTAATAATAATAATAATAGTAGTAGGAACCTCTGGACCAAATTGAGCTAGAAACGTACAACTTTGCCAATTCTATTAATGGATGGTTTGGTTTAAAATTCTCAATTATATGAAACCGACAAGACGACCCACAAGAACTCCAAAAAAGTCTTCAGCAAAACTCTCAATTTTAAATGAAGACCGTGAATAAGGATAAAAGAAACTGGGACGTTTGCGTGAGATTTTTAATTTAATAACCACCTACCTTTAAGTTCCAAGAAACTACATTTATCCGGGTATAACATCAAAAAGCTCATGAGCATCTCACATACAAAACATCAGTTAATTTCATGAAATGTGGGGCACATTATTTCAATTCAACCACCCATGCCAGCATGTCAGTTTGCGATGGATCATTTTCTCAAACAAAAAATGTCCAAAAATCCAAATGATAACCAGCCAAGATATAAGATAATCATTCTAAGAGGTGGACCTGTTCTAATCGAGTTGGGGACTTCGCAACAATTTTGCGGTTTGGTCTATTAACATTGGTCTATCATGTTAAATGAATGAATCCGAGAGAAGAGATGGATTCAATGGAAATAATAAAACATATTTGTCAAATTTGCAGCAGATAAGGTTAGCTCATAGTTTTTGATACTGCTAATACCATTTGTAATTATGTCAAACCTCATCAACAAAGATTAGTAAAACCATCCCTAATAAGAACTCAGTACTTAGCAAAAGTGTAACCTTACTTGGTGCGACTATAGAGAGAGAGAGGGACACATGTCATACCCGTTCACAGTCGATGACAAAAAGACCAAGGTCCTAGCAAGGACTTGACAACAGGTAAAGGAATAGCAGCTGCTTCGTCAACAACCAAAAGATCAACTTGAGAGAGTAATCCATGCTGATGAGGTAGTATATACTGCAAAAATAGCCATTTTTAGATAAACAAACACAAAAAATGGACTCATAGTTTGAATCAAAATATTTACAAATACATCAATAGAGAGAAACAACTAGTATGTATTTTCATCATTACTAGAACTTTCTCCGTATGCACTGCTTGCGATAACATTTAATTGTAACAGCCCTCATCGCGTGAAAGGAACATGGATCAAATGCCAGCACCATCACAAACTTGGCAATAAAAAAAACACTACATGTTACCATTTAATTAATACAACAAGAGAACCTTTTTATGAGAAAAATAATCCCCTCCACTAGGGGATTCAAATATTCTAATTCTAATACCATATCAAGTTACCACTCAACCCAAAAGTTAAACTTGATAACCATTTTTTTTTAATACAAAACTGGAATTGTATTAAAACAGAAAAAAGAGTTAAGGGTTTACCAATGTTGACCAACAAATTGATATGCAAGAATTAAATCCTAGTATTTAAGTTGTAAAAAAAATTAAATTTGAGATATAGAATTGCATAGTTAAAAGATTGTTGAGCCATGTCACCTTAGAAAACTTGAGACTGAGAACATCTAATATTAAGTAATATTTTATATCATACAAGGAACACTATGTTGGCAGTATTCCAATTTAACACATCAAACTTCAAGAGCTTCTCAAAAAACCACAGGTATCATCCATGTTTAAGTAAAAGGTGATCAAAAAGTTTAAAATGAACAAAATGGAATTTACACTTTACTTGCAACCTCAAGTAGCAAACAAAATCATTTAAAAACAACTAAAATTAAAAGGATTACAAATCAAAATGGCATAGTTGGAAAAAGAGAGAGAATTGCAAGTACCTTAATAGTCTGTCTATGTTGCTTGTAGATGTTTACTTGTGTAATTGCCTCCTTTTGCTTTTCCAAGGTGAAATGTAAGTGTTCCTGAGAAGAATTATGCAGAATCAATTACATAGGCAAAAGAAAGAAAATTCCAATTTAAACTTTCAACTCCAAGGAAACTAATAGCATAGAACAAAGAGTAGAAGCATTATTGGTAAAACTTCCAAGCAAAAGCAACACAAGCAAGCAATGGCCTGCTGAGGGCATGTCATATGACTGCGCAATAGATGTAAATTGAAAAGCAACACACTTAATGCCGCAATTAGTTAAGGGAGTACAAACCTCATAATGAAGAGCATTCAGTCCCGTGCAAACAAACTCAAACAGAGATTTCAAATTCTGCGGCGTTGGAGCAGTCACATAAATATTGGAGAACCTGCATAAAATACCTTACCCTTCAGAAACTTAGGACAAAATACAAATTGAAATTGTTGTGCAATTGAGTATAGCCTACCCCACGGCAACAGCTCCAGCAATTGCTAAACCTAGAGCTGCTGATTTACCTCTCCCTCGAGAAGCAATCAGCGCTACTGTGCTCTGCAGTGTTTTATCCAGAGTAGCATCCAAGCAGGTAGAAACAGCTTTTGCCTAATTATGATGAAATAAAATGAAAAACAAAGAATCTTAGCAGACATTTATAAACACTCCAAAAATGTAAAACAGGAAGACAATAAACATAGTCATCTTGTTGTTCAGATAGTGCAACATGTACCTGATCTAATGCTGTACACATCCCGACTAAAGGACAACAGGTAAAGCATTTAACAATTGCTCCTTCAGATCTCTCAACTCTTTTTCTGTTCCAAATGCAGGCCCATTTCCCTGATACACATATTTGAAGATCATAAAAGAAAAAGGTAAGAAAAAGATATAACCACAAATCAGCTAGAACATATCATGCAAAACAAATATACGAGAATATATAAAATAAAGCTATCATACCAAATTAGTAGGTAACTTCAAGAAAAAGAAATATCAATATATATTTTTTTCCTTTTAAGAATTATAAATAGATCCCTATTGCAAATGCAACATTAAGTATATGAATTACACAATATGTCAGCAAATGATACACTGTTGCTACAGGAAGCTCATAAACCCAATCCACATTTGGCATATTTGCTTAATAAAACCCGCTTTTCAGCTCTAAAATCCTACATCCAAATTCCAAAAGAATTTAAAGATCCTCAACAATATATTTAATTTGTGACTTAGCGAACATACGCACAATCAAACATATGTAAGACAAATATTTTAAAATCCAAATCAATCTTTTGCACAATTTCAACTCATGTCCCAATACGTTTAATGAAAAAAAAAAGGTGGGGAAAAGAGATGTTATTCCAAGAGTCCTTCATATTCTTGTTGCATATTATGTAGAGAAAAGGAAGGGACTAGAAAGAAAAAGGAGCCCAGTCAGCAATTTGCAAAGAGTTTTTGGACTTTTTGGCAGGTGAATCCTTAAATATTTTGTACAGTGTTAATGCAGTAAAAATCCTTTCTTGGATCTTGTACACCAGCAACAATCTTCATCTCCTTGCTTGATAACGTGTTCGACCTCTGATCACAACAGAAACCTAATGGGTAAAAGTCGATTGTTCGGCGAAAACCGATGCTTAATCTTTGTCTCCTTGCTTGATAGCATATTCAACTTATGATCACTACAAAAACTTAAGGGGGTAAAAGTCGGCTGTCCGACGAAAATCCTCAAATACTTAAGTTAAAGTTTTACTTTATGTTCTGAGAGAAAAAAGAAGGAAAATATAAGCTCTTGATACCAATATTTCATTATCATACTTATTTTTCCTTAACCTTCTTTTATAGATGTTCATGTCTTTCAATTTTAGTAGAATTCTATGGAATCTGAAAACAAGGATGTTCATGTCTTTCAATTTTAGTAGAATTCTATGGAATCTGAAAACAAGGATCTCGTTGTGCGAGAATGATAGAGATTCTATTTGATAAGTATCGATTTTTCGAATTCTATGAAATTTTGAACCTTTCTTGCAAAATGTATCTACTAGGCACAGAATCCTTTTTATAGAATACTTTTACCAAGTTAAGGATCCTTGTTATGAAAGAATCTGGGTATGACTTGGGGAAAAGATGAATCTTCTTTTAATACGTAACTGTTGAGAGGTCTCAGAAGTCTTTTAGGACCTTATCAGCTGAGACAATCCCTCATGTAAAATGTCCGAGACCTTCGTTAGGTCTCGGTCGAGGCCTTTCTAAAAGGACCTCATAACTGATAACATGGTCTGAGGCCTTTTTGTCAAACCTCGGGTAATGGTCAAAACTGAAACCTTTCATTCTAACCTTAAAAGGTCTCGGCTTTCACCTGAGGTCCTTGTTATCTCCTAGTCAGCGTCTACAACATCTATAGGTCCTTGTTATGAATCGAGGTAAGCAATGCAATCAAAGATTTCATATGGGACGAAATGGGTAGAATATTAAGCTCGTCATTGACCAAGCATGCTTTATATGACGCAAGAGATAGTAGAAGCCGCTCATTAAAACGAGGAACTATCTCAGAGTGCGACTCCGTCTGAAATCTTTTATGAACATCATGAAATAAACATGTTATCTCCTAAATCCCAATTCATAAGTTATTACCACTTTCTTTCTCTAAATCATTACACATGAAAAGAAATAAAATTGCAATTTTTGCTATTTTTTCCTTGATTTCAAAAGATTGTTAGAAAATAAAAGAAGAAAATGAATGGAAATATAAAAAAAATCAAAATAGAGAAAAGCACCACTAGGGAAAACTGGTGGTTGCAAATTTATTTGATTGACAAGGAAAACTTCTATTACATTGACATCCAAGGAGCTAACACACAAAATTTATTGATTAAAAAAGGATAAGTGACAATAATACATACCACGACCATTGTGGAAAGACCCGTAAGAGAAGAAAGAGTGCGGAGAAGTAAAACCATTTGACCACCACCTTCAACTGTCTCAATAGTTGATGAGTATCGCCGGAGGAAATCTACGAGTTATTTGCCGACGGCTAAACCCTCTTGCACACGTGGAGCTGCGGTTTTTCCTGCTAGAATAAAATAACGTAACGTCAAAAGGTTTAAGTAATAATAAAACACTTCACTTACATAATTATAAATAAATACATACCTTTTGTAAATTGCATTATAAATAAATACATACCTTTTGTAAATTGCATTACACGAGTTCTTACTCTGATATTTTTTTTTATCAAAATTAAATTATTATTTCAATTAAATTTTTAATTTTCTTTTTTATTTGGCAAGAGCGCAGAGGACCTGCTCTCGTGGCATTTGCTACGAGCGCGTGCCAAATAAAAAAAATTAAAATAATTGTAAACTATGTCCTTACTTGTTATTTTACTAAATATTAGGGACACAAAATGTTATTACTAGTCAACCTACTTAATAATATTTCCAGGACTAGGAGATCCAGAGAATGTCAACCAATTTAATAATAAACATAACAATATATATAATTATTTTATTAGATCGTATACTTCACTGTGTATCGATTCAATAAACTATGTATCAATTATCCATGCAAGAGCAACAATCATTTTTTGTGCAATGGATTTATTATTTATTTTTAAATTTCATTTTATTTGTATTTTCCTTGTGAACCATTAAGAATATTTGAAACATAAAACCAATAGAATCAAAGTCTATTTTATGAAATTTTACCACTTAACTCCGGTCAAATTTGACAAAAGTTACCATAGGTATTATAGAAGAAATATTATTAATTTATTCAAAACATGGGGCAAAAATGGTTGAGAATTCGTAATATTTAATGATATATTTGGAATAGTATATATTTTTATTTAATTGAAAAAGAGATATATACATCACAAACATTTGACCAAGTTAATCGTACTCAACATTATTCTCTACCTCTACACATATCTCATATACAACATGTCTCTTCACCATGGTATTATGAAGATCCCGTGATTCATGGAGTATACTCTTCGTGTCAATATAGTTAGCATAGAAGAGACTAACAAACTTGATATTCTTGACTAACTCTTGATAGAAACTATTATGACAAAGATACCAACACAACGGTAAATGTGAGTATTGAATAAAGTCAAAGAAGCAACTCGTTGGAATGT
>JAXCLQ010041420.1:0-14373 GCA_035584115.1 Cedrela odorata | reverse complement strand
TGCCGAAGTCATCAAGTTATCTTTATTTGTTGTCGCCAATTCCACCTTTATTTTTCTAGCAACATAAAGCTTGATGCATTCGCTTGTTGTAGGTGATTTTTGAGTTCAAGAAATGAGATGATTTTTTGAGTTTGACTTTATCAAATTAGAAGTAAGTGATCACGTGGGGACAAATTTATCTAAAATTAGATAAATCAATTATTTTGGTAAGAATTAATTAAAATTGGTCATTTGTGTAAACTGAATATAAAATAAGGTAACTTTGTCAATTTTTCCACTAATAAAACACTTAACTTTGTGGAATATTAGCATATAGGTCCTTGATTGATAACATAATTATAAATAAACACATATATTTTGTAAATTATTTTACACGAGTTCCTACTTTCATATTTTTTATTATTAAAAATTTATTAATAAATTAATCATTTAAACACATGCCTTTTATAAATTATTTTACACGGATTACTAATTTCATTTTTTTTCAATAAATTAATTTTTTAGTGTTAAAATTATTTTATTCATAGACATATTTATTTCAAAATCCACAAAAATATAATACCTATTTTATTGATTTTTTAATAGATTTTCAACCACATCTCATAACGTGTTCTTGTTTTTAAGGGATAGTTCAATTAGTTTCCCTAAAACCAACTAAATCGAAGTCCATTTTATGAAATTTTATGTAATATTCTAAAATTTAAATTAAGAGTATTTTAGTCATTTTATACATGAGGGATAATTTTATCATTTTATAAATTTATGTCAAGGTGTTAAAAACCGAGCAACTAACTTTATATTAATTTTTAATTAACTATTGGGAATGATTTGATAACAATTTATAAAGTTTAGAAAATTTTTCCTTAAAATTCTATCCGTGCACCTAATCTTCAAATGAAAACCGGCGTTGATTGAAAAAAAATTCGATTGATAAACAGTTTGTTTCTGCTGAAATAGGACTCAATAATGATCAATATAAAACAAATATGAGTCGAATCCGATGTCAAATGAGAGAAAATTAAAATCTAGAACATAGTATATGTATAGGAAAATAACAATTGACATATTTACCTTTTTCATTTAATTTATTTTTAAAATTTTCAAAGGCAAATTAGTAATTTATTCACATTTTAATCTCCATTTCAGCTAAGCAGAAAGCAAGCCATCTCATTTCTACTTCATTTTCCCGTAAGCTTTCTTTTATTTCCCGTTTTAAATTTTTTTTCAAATTCCTCCAAATTACTCAATTTTAACTAATTAAAGTCTCGTTTTTTTTTTTGCTACAAATCACACGTACATAACACGGGCTACTATCTAGGAGTTTCATTTGAGCGATTTGGTCAACAATTAGGCCGAGAGGAGAATAATATCACTATTTACAATTTGAAAATTTTTGAAATTACTCGCAATTCAAACATCTTAGAATTAAATTGACCCCTCGGTATAATTCTCAACCTCGTTGTTATCATATTTTTTTATTTTTCGAAAATAATTACTATTCATCATAGAGTTATTGTTCATTACCAACAATTTTATCGATTATATTTATTTAGGCTACAATTAAACTGATTAGCTATTGGATTAGGTGAAATTAAATTTTTGTCGGAAGCTGTAAATAGTGACAGTAGTGTTGCACTTGATTTAGATTTCAATATAATGTGTTATCGTGCGGAATTAGTTAGTAATAGTAAATTAAGTATAATCAACATCTTGATTACTAATTGTTAGATTCGAATTATGGAAAAAAATAAAATTCAAAAATAGAGAAAAACCTTGTTGTACATCAATGTCGTAGTTAAATTTTAAGCATGTATAAAATGTGTTATAGATACGTTGAAGGAGTGGCCATCCAGCCCCCAATGATTGAGTTTCTGTTCTATTTTTTATGACACCTGTGAGTGAATTTTTACATACTTTTCATTTCTTTAAAACTGTTTATAAAACTTAATATTTGACAAAATAATGAATAGTTAATTTATAAATTGATTTAGATTCTACTTTATATAGAAAATGAGACTTACTTTGAGTTATATATATTGTTGTGGATGAGTTATTGAGAAATTGATTTTGAGGCCAAGAGGTAGCCATTGTATCTTGAATTGTGTTTTATTTTTTATTTTTGTATTTCTGATCGTATGTTAACCGTTATTTCAATTTTTACTTAACTATAACTGTGAGACATGAGGGGGAAAGTTTATATACTTTGAAAGTACATTCTGATTTATATTTTATGGAGGTATCGGTACATGTGAGAAGTAGGAGGTGAAGGGCGATTTGATATTTGACCCGAAATCTGTACACATCCTTGCATATTATTATGTTTTCATTTGACTATTTGAAATGATAATTATGGAAATTATTATATTATGCAGTGGATATCCTATTAGTATGATTTTTGTATGAAATTAATTTTAACTTTGAACATATTTTATGTTGAAACTAAATTTACTTAAAATTTTCATTTCAGTATCCACTCACTGAGTTTTTCCCAAAACTCACCCCACCACGGTTTTTAGTATTAGCAAGATTTCCTTCTAGGTGAGGATAGGGGTAAGATATCCCTATTTTTATGCCATTACGATACCGATTTACTAGTATGTAACAAAGTGGTATCAGAGCATGGTCTAAGAGTCGGTGACTGTAAGTAGAGTGTAATGTCTCGCATGTATAGTACGTTTGAGATACTTCCGCATGGGGTGTTGCCTTTTTTAGTATTTTGATAATCCAATGCGTCTTCATTCCGTAGATGTCGTAGGATAAACTGTAATTCATATTGATTGTGTTTCCATATTTTAGCAGCTAAAGTATGTCTTCTTAAAATCAAAATCCCTCTTATAGAGACAAAAGGATTTATTCAAATTTGTCTAGGCCTCTAGTGCCACCTGTTGAGATTCAAGGTTGAGTAGGTAGAGGACGAGATAGAGAACGAGGCGGAGGACAAGGTAAAGGTAGTGATAGAGTTAAAATCTAAGAGCCTGAAGTGCCAAATGAGAGAGTGGATGATAGGCACAAGATAAATCTTGCTGAGGAAATGCAGAGAATCCAGCATGCTATAAAAGTGCTGGTAGACCTGGTTTCTCAACAACATCAGCAACAAACTCAGGTTCCTCCTGTTCAGCCTCGTCTAGAAATTTAGCAACATGTTCATGCTACTGCTGAGCGAGAGCAAAGATTAGTTGTGACCTTACAAGATTTTCAAAAGATGCACCCACCGACTTTTACAGGAGTTGAAGCAAGTCCAAATCCAAGTGGGCTTTTAAAAGAGTCGCACCATATATGCATTGCCTTATGATGCACACCAACGAGATCAGTGAAGTTAGTGAGTTTTCAATTGAGAGACATGACTTATGCCTGGTATATGTCTTTTATGCAAATGAGAAGTGTTACCGAACCCCTCTTAGAGTGCCAGAATTTAGTGAAGCTTTCCTCATCTGTTTCATGCCGCAGAGTATCAGAGACGCTAAGGCGAGGAAATTTCAACACTTGGTTCAGATAGGGAATATGTCGGTACTAGAGTATGATGTACAGTTTACTCGTCTGTCTCACTTTGCTCTACATTTGGTGAGTACGAAGCAAATGAGAGTAAAGAGATTCGTTGATAGGTTGCGAGACTATCTTTTTAGATCAGTGCAAGTCATAAAGACTACAACATATTCCTAAGCTTTAAATTTATCACTCCATTTGAATTGAGAGCTAAGGAACGGCAGGCTAAAAAGAGTCCCAGAAAAAGGCCAAGACAGAAAGTTTTGAGAGGCCGCGACAGGGTGGCCAAGCTGGTTCACGTAGTGAGCCTCATCTCAGAGGCTCTACTTCCAGAAATGAGACTTCGATGTTTAGGTGTTCGAGCAGAAGAGAGGACCGAAATTCTCATCAATAAGCTGCATCGTCTACCTCGGTAACTAAGCCTAATGTACCTGTGTGTTTGAGGTGTAGGCACCCTCATTTTGGATTATGTAGAATGGAGACAAGTGTTTGTTTTAAATGTGGTCAGATGGGTCATATGGTTAAAGATTTTCTTGTTCCACCTGTTCAGCCCTCCTATACTCAATAGGTAGCATCATCTCAGTCAAGACCTTCTTCAGGAAGGGGTTATATGGGTAGAGGTTAACCATTTAGTGAAAGAGGACAACAATCGGTTAGCAGAGGCCAATCATCTACTGGCAGAGGCCAGGAGAGAGTGTTAGCACTGATTTCACAAGATACACAGGCATCAAATACGGTTATGACATCTATTTTTTCTATTAAGGCTTTTGATGCCAGAATTCTATTTGACCCGAGGGCAACTCATTCTTTTATTTTTCCTTACTTTTCATATCGTCTAGGCAAAGATATTAGAACCCTAGATTCACCTTTAGTTGTGTCTACACCCATAGGGTACTTCTAAAATTATAAAATCTTGTGTCATTTTTGTTAGTGAGCATATATGTCCTGTTAATCTAATCTTATTAGAGATTTTAGATTTTGATGTGATTTTAAGTATGCACTGGTTATCTAGATATTATGTGACAGTGGATTGTTAGAAGAAAACTATCACTTTTTCTGTTCCGAGTAACCCAGTTTTTGAAGTCTAGGGTGATAGGAGTGAAGTCCTTGGTAACATGATCTCGGCTATTGATGCGGGTAAACTACTCAATAAGGGTTGTACTAGGTACTTAGCCTTTATTCGAGATGTTAATGATAGTAAAATAAATCCAGCACATGTTCCAATAGTCAGAGAATTTTTGGATGTTTTTCTTTAAGAGTTACCTGGACTACCTCCAAAAAGAGAGATCGAGTTCAATATCGACCTTTTTCTAGGAAATTAGCTTACCTCGATTCTCCCGTATCGAATGGCACCAGCCGAATTGATGGAATTGAGGGTACAACTTTAAAATTTGTTAGATAAGAAATTTATACCCTCAAGTACCTCTTATTAGGGTGCTCTAGTCCTATTTGTTAGGAAGAAAGATGGATCTTGGCGGCTATGCATTAATTACAAGCAACTGAATAAGGCTATCATTAAGAACAAGTATCCATTGCTGATAATAGGTAATTTATTTGATCAACTGAATAGAGCTCGGTATTTTCCAAGTTATATCTACGTTCTAGGTATCATCAGCTCAGAATTAAGGGTGAAGACATCCTCATAACTGTTTTTCATACCCGATATAGGCATTATGAATTTCTGGTAATGTCATTTGGACTTACTAATGCTCCTGCCGCCTTTATGAACCTAATGAACCAAGTCTTCAAGCTTTTCTTAGACCAGTTTGTAATAGTCTTTATTGATGACATTTTGGTGTATTCATCGAATCACCAAGAGCACGAGAGACATCTTTGTATTGTTCTTTAGATTTTCAGAAAACACAAATTGAATATGAAGTTCTCTAAGTGTGAATTCTGGTTATCAGAGATGGCTTTCTTAGGTCATATCATAACAAAGAATGGAATCTGCGTCGATCCTAAGAAGATTGAGTCTGTCTAGAAATGGCCTCACCCAGCTAATGTGACGAAAATCAAAAGCTTTTTAAGCTTAGTAGGGTATTATCAAAAGTTTGTAAATAATTTTTCTAGGATAATAGCACCGTTGACTCAACTCACTCAAAAAGACGTAAAGTTTGTATGGTTGGAGGCCTGCAAAGAAGCTTTTCAAAAGCTTAAGGACTGTTTGACTTTGACACCTGTCTTTACACTACCTTCTGATGGCGGTGGATTCACTATATATTGTGACTCCTCTAAGGTAGGTCTTAGGTGTTTATTGATGCAGCATGGCCGAGTTATAGCTTACAAGTCCAGGCAATTAAAAAAGAATATGAGCAGAATTATCCTATACACAATCTTGAGTTAGCAGTGGTTATGTTTGCCCTGAAGATATGGAGACATTATCTTTATAGGAAAACCTTCGAGATATATACGGATCACAAAAACCTCAAGTATATATTTGATCAGAGAGACCTGAACTTGAGGCAAAGACGATGTTAGAATTGCTCAAAGATTATAACTGCACGATTTATTATCATTCAGAAGAAGCTAATGTGGTTGCCTATACTTTAAGTAAAAAATCTATAAGTAGTTTATCCCATATCTAAGGCGATAAAAGGATATTGGCTAAAGAGCTGCATACGTGCATGACTAATGGTGTTAAAGTTTAAATTCATGAATCAAGAGTATTGATTGCTCAGGTGCAGATGAAATCTGTTTTAGTGGAGGAAATTAAAGAAGCTCAATTTTTGGCCTTGTATATAGATGAAAAGAAGAGGTGTATCAAATAAAGTAGAAGCGGTGACTTTAGAGTAGATGACCATGGCATCTTAAGATACCGAGATAGGATAGTAGTGCCACCAATGTAAGAACTCAAGAATCGACTTCTGGAGATAGCTTACACTTTCTCTTATACAATGCATCCAAGAGGAACAAAGATGTATCATGATCTGGGGGAGATTTACTAGTGGTAAAGCATGAAGAGAGATATTGCTGAATTTGTGGCCAAGTGTTTGATCTATCAGCAGGTAAAAGAGGAGCATCAGAAGCCGTTTGGTATACTTTAGAGTTTGGATGTACTCAAATAGAAGTGGGATAAAGTGACCATAGACTTCATTGTAGGCCTTCATCGCACATTTAAAGGATATGATTCTATATGGGTCATCATAGACAGAATGATGAAGTAAGCCTATTTCCTTCCTGTTAAGACCACCTATACTGCTTCTCAGTATGCCCGGATTTATCTAGATCATATAGTTTCTTTACATGGTAAACTTGTTTTTATCATTTCAGATTGGGGTTCTCAATTTACATTGAAGTTCTGGCAATCCTTCCAAGAAGCTTTACACACTCAACTCTATTTAAGTACTGCATTCCATCCTTAAATAGATGGACAATTCAGACTCTGAATGATATGTTACCGACGTAAGTGATTGATTTTGAGGGAAGTTGGGATTAGCATTTACTTTTGATTGAATTTGCTTACAACAACAGCTTCCACTCGAGTATACAAATGGCACCATTCGAAGCCTTGTATTGTTGAAAATGTAAATCTTCGATTGGGTGGTTTGACCCTGAAGAACACAAGTTGCTAAGGCCAGACTTGATACAAGATGCTTTAAAGAAAGTCAAGGTGATACGGGAAAGAATCATGACAACTTAGAGTAAGTAAAAATCATATGCTAATCATTGACGACAAGATCTCGAGTTTAAGAAAGGGGATTATGTGTTTCTGAATATTTTTCCTTTTAAGGGAGTTATGCGATTTGGCAAAAAGAGCAAGTTGAGCCCAAGATATGTTGGACCCTTCCAGATTCTCTAACGAGTTGGGGGCATGGCATATGAATTAGCTCTTCCGCCTAATATAGATAAGATACATTCAATTTTCCATGTATCCATGTTGAAGAAATATCTTCATGATAAGTAGCACGTTTTTTAACCTTAGATGGTAGAGATAGATTGAAATTTGTCATATCAGGAGCAACTTGTGACTATAGTTAATAGAAAAGTGAGAAAACTTCGACCGAAATGGATTCTTTCAGTGAAAGTCATTTAGCAGCATCACAAGGGTAGTAAGATGACTTGGGAGTTAGAAGATGTCATAAGAAAAAAATTTCCTCACTTATTTGAAAAAGAAGGTAAATATTTTTTAACTCAACTTGAAATTTTTAAATTTGAAGACAAATTTTCTTAAGGGAGGAGAATGTAATACCCAAAATTTAAACTAAGAGCATTTTAGTCATTTTACACATGAGGGGTAATTTTGTTATTTTATAAATTTATATAGAGGTGTTAAAAACCGAGCTATTAACCTTATATTAATATTTAATTAGCTATTGGGAGTAATTTGATAACAATTTATAAAGTTTAGAAAATTTTTCCTTAAAACTCTATACTCGTACCCGACCTTCAAATAAAAACCAACATTTATTGAAAAAAATTCGATTGATAAACGATTTATTTCTGTTAAAAGAGAACTTGATAATGATCGATATAAATCAAATTTAAGTCGAATTCAAGGTTAGATGAAAGAGAATCGAAGCCAAGAACATAATATATGTGTAGGAAAATAATAATTAACATATTTACCATTTCCATTTAATTTCTTTTTTAAAAATTTCTGGGTCAAATTAGTAATTTATGCACATTTTAATCTCCATTTCAATTAGGGAAAAAGCAAGCCATTCATTTATCTTACATTTTCCCGTAAGCTTCCTTTTATTTCCCGTTTTAAATTTTTTTCAAATTCCTCCAAATTACTCAATTTTCAATCGATTAAAATCCAGTTTCTTGTTGGAAATCACACATACACACATGAGCTATACTCTAGAAACTTTATTTAACCGATTTGGTCGACGATTAGGCCAGGAGGAGAATAGCATCACTATTCATAATTTGGGATTTTCAAAATTACTCGCAATTCCGATGTCTTAAGGTTAAATTGACCCCTCGGTACGATTTTCAGCATTGTTATTATCGTATTTTTGTATTTTTCAAAAATAGTTACTATTTATCACGGAGTTACTATTTATCACGGATAATTTTATCGATTATACTTTTTCAGGCTAGAATTAAACTAATTAACTGTTGGATTAGGTGAAATTAAATTTTCGTCATAAGCTATAAATAGTGACAGTAGTGTTGTACTTGGTTTAGATTTCAAAATAATGTGTTATCGTGCAAAATTTGTTAGTAATAGTGAATTAAGTATAATCGATACCTCGATTATTAATCGTTAGATTTAGATTATAGAAGAAAATATAATTCAAAAAGGGGAAAAATCTTATTGTACATCAATATCGTAGTTAAATTTTAAGCATATATACTTTAATTATTATATTAATAATTATTATAAATGTATTATAGATACGCCGAGGGAGTGACCATCCAGTCCCAGTGATCGAGTTTTTGTTCCGTTTTTTATGACATTTGTGAGTGAATTTTTACATGCTTTTAATTTCTTTAAAATTGTTTTATAAAACTTAATATTTTATGAAATAAGGAATTGTTTATTTATAAATTGATTTAGATATTGCTTTATATGGAAAATGAGACTTACTTTGAGCTATATATATTGTGATAGAGGAGTTGTTGAGAAATTGACTTTAAGGCTAAGAAGCGGCCATTGTATTTTGAATTGTACTTTATTTTTTATTTCTATATTCCTAACAGTATGTCAGCAGTTATTTCAATTTTTACTTAATTATAGCCGGGAGACATAAAGAGAGAAATTTATGTACTTTGAAAGCACATTCTGATTTGTGTTCTGTGGATGTACCGGTACATGTGAGAAATAGGGGACGAAAAGCGGTCTAATATCTGACTCAAAATCTGTACACATCCCTGCATATTATTCTATTTTTATTTGACTATTTGAAATGATAATTCTGAAAATTATTATATTATATAGTGAATGTTCTATTAGTATGATTTCCGTTTGAAATTGATTTTAACTTTGAACATATTTTATGTCGAAACTGAATTTACTTAAAATTTTTATTTCAGTATCCACTCACTGAGTTTTCCCCAAAACTCACCCCACCACAGTTTTCAGTGATTGCAGAATTTCATTTTAGATGAAAATTCTATGAGATATTCGTAAAGAGTATTGTAATTCCAGATTCTCTATGCAGTCACCTAAGAGTTTTCTCCAAAACTCACCCCACCACAGTTTTCAGTGATTGTATAACGCCCAATAAAGTATACACATTATGATGTAATTTTTATATTTTTGTATATATACTATTTTGTTATAAGTATCTTGGTATATATCTAGCATGATGTTAATGGACATTCCTTGATATATGTGTATGAGTTTATAAATGAGCATAGAACGCTTAGTATATGTGGATGAGCTCAGGAATATAATTTATATTTATCAGCATTACATATTTTGTCTGAGACTTGTATGTCATCACGATACTGATTTACTAATATGTAATATTTTACCACTTAATCGTATGATTCACTCTAGTCTTTAATCTTTATAACTAAATTTGACAAAAGCTATCATAGTATTTTAGAAGAAATATTATTAATTTATTTTAAAAATAGGGCAAAAATCATTGAGAATTCATAGTCTTTAATGTTCTATTTGAATTGTTAAGTTTTTATTTAATTGGAGAAAGGATGTATGCATTCCTAAAGCTTGGCCAAAAAAATAACACAGTTCCATCAAATTCAAAACACCCATGTAGATGACAGTCAATTAAAAAATTATGCTAAATTGAATAAATTATCTATTTCTCTGTTATAATTACTATAATATTCTCTAATAGTAATGTATTATATGTTATTTTAAGAGTTAAATGCATCGTATTATCATTATTTACGTTCAAACATACGGCATAAACAGGGTAAGCATCTGCATGAGTATTTCTTCTCTATTTGATTTAGAAAGCAATAGTAAAAATATTTACTAAAGAATTTTTAATTAGAAGCCATTCTTTATTACTCTCTTGTATACTTTATATTTAGTGATTATAATTTCAAAGTTATTACATCTCAATTTAAAAGATTTGGCTATAATATATTGGATATAAGATAACTCCAATTTTTCACCTCATTTTAACCTTATAAATGAACGACAATATTCTAAAATTCTATTTATGCTAAATTTTAAATCATAACATCAAATTTATTATATTTATATTATTAAACTTAATTTAAATTCACGTAAACTTTGATAATATGTCAATTAATTATTAATTATGCATATATAAATATAAATATTATAAATTGATTATTTTATCATTATATTTAAAAAACAGGGTTTATAATTTGGGAAGACTGGCCTTCAAATGCAAGCATTTGGAGTGTCGTACGGATCAGTCTACTGTCTCAAATTTGAGGTCCGTAATTGTTACAATGATAATGGCTGGTTATCAAGGTACATGTTCTCTTTATGGTTTGCCATATATCATCATGAACTGACAAACCTGGTTAAGGACCTCAAGTCTTGGTCTTCAAGATTTCATGCTTCATCTCGCATCAAATACACTTGAGGGAATGATTTGGTCCTGACATGGCCCCAGGGATACTCGGTAAAATATAGAGACTGCTATATATACATGTATGTGTGTGTGTGTATAGTCTTTCTATTATTTGGACGTTTGTAACTTATTAATTTAAGGACTATACACTACAACTACTGGATTACAATCATAATTAAAACATGCAAAGCAAAACCTAAAAAGAGATCCAACATGCAAAGCAATTTAACAATTCATATAACTCAACGTCGCCAATTGAAAAGCAAGTAAGCAAGCAAGCAGGATATATAGTATGGGATTTAACATCAATTTAATAATTCATATAACTACATCTCCTAGTGAAAAGCAAGTAATTAAGCAAGCAGGTAGCTACCATTCTTGTGTTTTTTTTCAGCACCAGTACCTTTGGCCGATTAATCATCAAATCACAATATATATATATATATATATGCAAGGACAAAATCAAGATAACAGTAACATAGGGGTTATTAAAAAAATAAATAAATAATTCGTAAATAATGATAATAATAATAATTGTATTGAATTAATTTAATTTTTTTTTATAAAACTTCTAAGAGTATATTATGTTACTAACCTCGGTTCCTAAGTGTCGTTGTAATCGATTAGTTTCTCACAGATTGATTGCAAATTTTGCATAGCATCTTGTAAAAAATAAAAAATAAAAAATATTTCAATATAACAAATTAAAACAAATACAAATAAGCAAATTCAAAATAATTAGTAAAGCAAAATTTCCAACTTGCAGTGCTTGAAGTAAAGCAAACTCCTCCTCATTAGAAAATTCAAAACTGGATCTTTCTTTGAAGAGATACTTGCAGACTTTAACATTCAAAATACAATATTTTTTGATAAACTATTATGACTTCCGGCATGATTTTGTTGGAATTGTTGCAGGCATATTAGTTGGGTTTGCATTGCTCTTTGCCCTTGTCTTTGCCTTCTGTACTAAGGTGTTAAATTTCGAAAGGAGGTGATTAAAGGTTTGTTAAGTATAATTCTGCTGGGGTTATGCTCATGCCTGGTCCATGGAAGATCATATATATGTACAGGGGAGTGGTATGGTATTGTCCACCACTTCCAGGCCTGTTTCTTGTTATTCCAAGGCTTTTCCTTTGCACTTTCGTTTATATGACACGTTTATCCTTGATATTGATATCCAAATTAGGTGGAGCCAACTGCGCCTGCATTAGATCGACCTAATTTTCTTCTTTAAGATGAAAAAGATATGCAAACATGGAGAGATTTACCGTTGGGTGGTAATGTTCGATGCATATATATATATATATATTTATGTAATATGATCCTATTTATCAAATTTTTATGTTAATATAATTTTGGGATATTTTCATATACCTATCGCGAGGTTTGACAAAATAACACATAGATGTAAATTTTTTTAAAAATTATCATATGCTAACCCTTATCAGTAATACTATTATGTTTGATTGTTAATAAATTAACCAAAATAATGAAATGACTAAAATAACTTTGTGGGTATAAATTTTATATATAAGCAGTATTTTTTACATATTTCCATTAAAATTTATAAAATTAATGGAAAGTATCCTTGAATGCTTTTTTTTTTTTCAATTTTTAATATCCAATTAATTTAGTTTAATAAATATATATAAATTAAGTACTAATTTATTACACATATCTAATAAATTTAAAAATAGGATAATTCTTATATGTCTGAGAAATATTTAAAAAATATTATATATTATAATAACTTTTGCTAGATTCTATATTAATAATTCTTGAATTTTTGTTCAATTTTAAAAACATAACATGTAAAATATTTAATTTATAAATTCATATCTATTAATCAATCACATATTTATTTATATATTTAATATTTAATAATTTTATTTTATATTAATAATTATAAATTAAAAATATAATAATTTAATCTCAAACATATATTTCAATATTTTTAAATTGTTAAATTATACCTCTAATAATTCAAAATCTAATCAAAAAATTAGAGTGAGTGTATAATATTGTAATATTTTTTAAAATTTCATGAGTAATCTTACAATATATATTCAATGTCAAAATTTAATGTGCAATAAATTATCACATAATTTATATATGTTTGTTAAATTAAATTAAATTGAATATCAAAAACTGAAAAATGACTTTTAGAAGTATTTTTTATTAATTTTTTAAAATTTAAGGGAGGTATGTGAACGGTCAAATATAACGGTATTATTGTTAAGGGGTACTATATGTTAGTTTTGAGAAAACTTCCATTTATGAGTGATATCGTCAAACCTCAGAGATATGTGAAAATATCCCTTACAATTTTGTTGTCAATGAAAACAACTAAAATAAATAAATAATGAATTTAATAGTTTCCTATATCATAAAAGTCTTAACTTCTTTTATATTTTACAAAGTCTTTTTCATATTAAATTGAAATTAAATTATGTTCTATTTTTTTTTTTTACCAAAGAGTGTTTGGCAATAAAATTCTCATAATTTTTTTTCTCACACACAAAAAAAAAAGTTTCATAGTAACATTTATATATATATATATATATAATTTAAATGAGAGTGTTAAACCATGTTCTCTGAATAGAATGATAGAATAGTCAATTTATGACATTTATATTGCACATGCATATGTATGATTAGTTGATACACAAACAAGGCTTAGGCAACTTAAATTAACTCATGGTATGAAAATTAAATGAATTAATAAGTTGGACTTAGCGTATATTGAATTTTTGCATAATGTCCTACGTTGATATAATTGGCAATCTCGGTCATCCGAAATAACAAGAAAATAATAATAATAACAATAAAAAATAGAAAACGGTCAACCGGATTGGCAAACCAGTCAACAGGTAAAAGTAACGTGGGGGGGGGGGGGGGGGGGAAGGGAAAACGGTCAAAACTCAAATTTTTCTAGATTTTTCAAAGATTTTAAGGGCATTTTGGTTTTTACACCCCTCTTACTATATATACACATGCCCTTCATTTGTCTCTCTCTAAAAATACCTAAATTTCTCCTTCTTCTCTCTACAAAATTGTTTCCGTCTCTTCTCTCAATTTCTCTTCAATTTCTTATTTTTCTTCAAAATTTCCACCACAAAATGAATTCTCATGATAGTCTTTGATTTAGAACTCAAATTGGGCTAAAAAGAGCAACATTAAATGTAACACCTGTAATTTTCTTTGTAGATGTATGAGCCTAGTTTTGTAAGTTTGGAAAAATGTAGCAGACATGAAATGAGAATTTTATGGTTAACAAGATTATTTTTGGAACTTTGGATTATGAATTAAAATAAAATCTAAGTGGGCTAAGAATATATATGTATATATATATATATATATGTTTTGGGCTTAATTAAGTAATGTATATGTATTGGGCTTAGTTTATATTATATATATATAT
>JAXCLQ010041409.1:0-12449 GCA_035584115.1 Cedrela odorata | reverse complement strand
TTTCTTACAATGTTATGTACATCGAATCAGAATAAATGCATAACCAGAGAATAAAAAAAAAAGCACACTACAAAAACCAAAATATTTAATTTCTGTTCCAACCTCTTCTTTTCAAGTTGGGTTGAGATCCCGTGAAGCTTGCCCTTGCCATCTGCATTGTAAAATTGGCCAATTTTGTTCACAATTATATTTCATGTTAAAAGTTAGGAGGAATATTTCTAAATGAAGGATGAAGAGGAAGAAGAAAAGAAAAACTGTCATAAGAGAAGAACCAATTGACCAACCTTGAAAGCAAAAACCTCGCAAGTGGGCTTAAATTGGCATTTGAATTAAGATCCTTGTTCTGTTGCTTTTTCCTGGCATCAACCTCCGCATTTGTATTTTGCGTTGCTTCAGCTTTATTGGTCTTAACGAAGATTCGAGCTGCCAGTTCCTGGAGATCTTTCATTGATGACTCCTTTGAACTGCAAGAGGAACCACCGTTTTCACGAGAGACACCAATCTTTTATTTGTATTTATACCTTACTGATTTACTTTATTTTGAAGGTGGAAGGAAATAGGAAGCGATTGGGAAATAAAGTTACGAACCTCGCTAATTGCAGAAGCAACTTTCTGACAAGAATTTCACAAGAACCTGGCTTCATGCGTTCCATATTTATGAGTGAACTTGCAACCTGACGCACAACTGGTCCTTCTGAATCATCAGCAACAGCCTACACACACTGACAAATTATAAGAGGCAAAAACAGCAGGCTGAAAATTAAGTGTTGCTTAATACAATAAAACTTGGAAGAGTATGCATGCAAAAGACTACATTTTCTATAAAAATTATGCTCCTGGATTTGCATCTCAGCCTTACACAAAGATTTAATCAAAGATCGCTAAACAATGCTAGTCTCACCTGTGAGCTTTAACTTGACAGCTCAAGGCTATCACCATTATACCAAACAATGGGCTCAGTAGCTAAATGATTGTTAAAATAGTCAAATGAACTTTTATCTTTTTCACTAAAATTTACAAGTCAGTTTCATCTCCCACATTATCACAGAAATCAATCCTTTTCCATCAACGTAGATATACTAATTTGTGTAGAATCTAAGCTGGAGTTGGATTCCTAGTGTCACAAGAGTCATAATTGCAGCACTTAACAGGTATTCTTGATGCAAAATATTCAGTATCTACTCAAACAGCAGCATAGAGCAGCCACATTGAATAACTGCACGATGATTCTATCAAACTGATTAAAGTCGTACATCATCGGAGTGCTCACCTCTTTTAAGGAAGGGATAAGCAAAACTGACAATGGCACAGATGATGATGTTATTTTTGCACTTTCTTCATCATCACTTCCTTGGCGTGATCGTGGAAGTACTCTTTGTGCATCAAGGAAATCACGAGAATCTCTGAGGTAGAAGTGTTGTCTTTTAGAAATTGTCATAAGCAAACCATGTGCCTTTACTGAAGCTAAAACACTAGCAATATTTGACTATAAGCCGTACCTGGAAGAATCTGAACCGCTTGCTATTTGCTCTCTTCTTCTATATTCCAGCCCATCATTGTTGATCTTCCCCAGGGCTAATCTTTCTCTAGCATTACCTTTCCTCAACCCACTTAGCATTGCAGCTTTTGCCTGAGAGACATTTCAACCAACAATATAAGTTTCTTAAGTCTAGGCAAGACAATTATCAAAAGGAATTAAATACCAGTAACAAAAACATAATAGGACAGGAAATTTTCGGGAGAGCTTCGAAGGGAATAAGAACATTAGAAATCTGCCTATTAAAATTTGGAAAGTGATAACAGAAGTGATAGACATTTCAACCAACAATATAAGTTTCTTAAGTCTAAGCAAGAAAACTATAAAAAAGGAATTAAATACCAGTAACAAAAACATAATAGGACAGGAAATTTTCGGGAGAGCTTCGGAGGGAAAAAGAACACTAGAAAACTGCCTATTAAAATTTGTAAAGTGATAACAGAAGGAAAACCACCTCTGCAAGGTTTATGGCACTGTCTTCAAGTGAGGCACTAGAACTTCTCTCTTGAATTCCTAATCTCGATCTTGGTGTGCGAGCAGAGTCAGGATCATCATGTTGACCGCGATAAACAACAGTTCCACTGGTAGAAGCATCTTCAGCGGAAGTATATATGCTGCTAGACTACACAGTAAATAGTGTTGTAATCAAATGAATGGCTAAGACAGAAAAAGAAGTAGACTAGAACTTAACTCTCTTATATCCTCATACTAACTGGACAAGAATTATACCAGCGTACTTCGATCGCGGAACAAACCGGATGATCGAGATCCTCTAGGACTTCGTATAACAACAGTTCCAGATCCACTTGCAGACAAATCATCCTGGAAATAGAGCACTTCAAACAACTTTTAGAGGATAAAAGGACAGAAATACAATGAAGTTCCAGCTTGGTTTTCTGTCCAGTCAGCAGCAGATAGTAACAAAATTAATCAATGACATCTTTTACTCCATCACAAAATCATATCCTACTACTTTTACGTTGATGGCAACTCTATTTGGGAAATTTCTGCGAAAAGTCAGTCTATGATGCTGACCATCCCATGCAATTATTTTAATTTGATCCATAAAATTAAACATGGGACAGAAACCAAAGTTAACAACCAAAATTGAAAGATCATGCTGATTTTTGGCTCAGTCTAATTTAGGGGAGGATACCTAGTATGCTCAATGGATATCACCTTTTCCGTAAGAAACATAGGACATGCATTCAGTTGTAAAGTACTAATTCTTATTTCTTATTGAATTAACTAATCCACTTGCAATTATATAGACAGGGTAGCTAACCATTTCTCAGGACCAATAAACCTATATTCATAGATTACCCAAATGCTGTCGGAGGCTGCAACACAGAGAGAAACTTACATCTTCAGAGTAACTATCCTGATAGTCATCAAGATATGAATCTCTAGCATCTTTTGCCGGAGAAGCTTCAGGAGATTCACCAAGCGAACTTCCAGATGCAGACAAACCTTGGTTACCCCACTCTGGAGTTCTTTTTTGAGTAGCCTGATTATATGAAACTTCTGGTTTCTTTTCTCTGACCTGAGGTGGTCTTACAGCAGTTCTAACAGTTCCTGTACTCGGTGATCCACTAATACTGAAGTCCCATCCAGCATTTCTTGTGGTTTGCCCCTGACTACTGCAGATACATGAAAGTCAGTCAACTTAAATCACAAAAAACAATGCAGTAGTAATCTGCAAGTTCAACTGACCTGGCTTGAATGGTGTCTTCACTTCTCCTATCTCTTGCCACCTTCACAGTACCAGATGCCTCTCCTACTCCTCTAAGACCATTGATGTGGTTATCCGGATCTTCCTTTATTGGGTACTTTGGGCGCTCTCTATCAAGATAACAGAAGACAAGACATCAACTCTATGCTCAACAATGTAAGAAAAAAGCTTCCAATTTAGCATTTTCCTTGCCATAAAAAAATGCCAATACATTAGCAAGTCGAGAATGTTACTGCAATTAATGCCCAAGGAATGGCAGTGTGTTCCTAAGGCATCATATAGTGTTTCAGAGAAGACTCACATCAGCATTTTTGTTTCACAGACACTCAACATATCCAAGAAAAAGAGCTTATAGCCTTATACCAACATATCACACCTTATTCTCTCCTGAAGCCTTGGACTCTTCCTAGCATTCCTAATGAAACGGTGCTTGAGAAGCTCCTTAGCACTTGGCCTCTGAAATTAAAAGCATGGAATAATTAAAGGAAACAAAATAATAAGACAAAGAACCCAAAATAACTAAAGGTCAAGCTGAGAAGTAAATATATATCAAAGTAGAGAAACATATAAAATAAATTTCACTCCAGTTCTTTAACTTTTAAGTTGAAAAATAAAAATATATAACAGATAGAAAAGTAGAGAAACACGATAAATCGCAGTCCGTTGCCAATCAAAAAATTAATCATATAGCTTAACTAGCAGCATGATAGCATGCATGTCAAATCTGTAAATACTCTTATTCATTTTGAATAAAACACAAAGATTTATGGCTGTTTAATCTGAAGTCAAGAAACCAGAAACAATTCAAACTGATATATATACAGTGAGAAAGAGAATCTCTGAATCTAAAATTCCATACACAAACAATTTCAATCACATGTCCAGCAGTGAGGTATATGAAAAGTGTAAAAAACTTGCCTCAGCAGGTACTTTCTTCAAACTCAATGAAACAAACTCTTTCATTGGGCGAGAAAAATGCTCATCCAACTGCACAGAACAAATAAACAGTAAAATAGTGATCTTTTACATTTAGCACTGAAGCATATCATTTTAATAATTAATTTATCAAGCATCCAATCAGTGTGACACCAACAAATATTAACAGAACCTGTGGTGGATTTTCCCGAGGTATGATAAAAAGAACCCTCATTGGGTGAAGATCTGCAAGTGGTGGTTCTCCTTTTGCCATCTCAATCACAGTTATTCCCAGAGACCAAATATCTGCCTGCATCATCAATGAATGGATTTAGTGTGGCAATGTTCATAACTTAAAATACTGAGAGGATAAGAGATGGGGTTGAAAAGGGGCACAGAAAGAGGGGAGTAAAGAGGTTGTGCCAATAGCAGCAAGATGCAATAACTACTTTAAAAAATTAGAAAAAGGGATCCAATGCGCTGCTTCAGAAAGATACCTTCTCATTGTAACCTTCCGAATTTTGAATTACCTCTGGTGCCATCCAGAATGGGGTTCCTACAAATGTCTGGTACAGTCAAACAAATTAGTCTATTACTGACAAAATGTCTAAATCACACAATTTGTTGATGACGAATCGAAGAAAAATATAGGTCCATATACTGAAAATACAATGATGCAGCATGAGTATCCCTAAGATGAGCATCACTGCTGTGGCTGCCCAGCAGGCGAACAAAAACTAAAAAGCTAAAGCAAACTTCTATCTGACAATAGCTTACGAAGCTTTATGTTGATGACTAATCAAAGATCATAACGTGCTAATTGCTGTTATGAAGAAGAGCCATGTTTAATTCTTAAAAATTTATACATAAATATATACAAAGCATTGATTTACAATTAAAAAAGTGGGTGTTGTTGTTTACAGAAAGCAATTTCAAATTATACATTAATGTAGCAACAAAATCGGGCAAAGATGGTATGGGGATCTACAAGCATAATAGTGAAAATTTGGGAGGTGAGAAATTAAAAATAAAAATAAAAAATCTGGAACTCACTCTATCAGTTACCAATACATTCACGCCTAGAATATATATATAATGATCACAACTTCCAATGATAACCTTTTACCCAGAGAAAGACAGAGAGATGGAGGGAAGGAGAATTATTGCCACCAAGCATAGACCAGTTGAAAAATCATAAAAAGGGGCCTCGGCTTTACACTCATCTAAGATGATACATTGCAAACGGCTAGCCCCATAAGCTACAATAGCTATTAGACAAAAGCAACCTTCAAATAGCAAATATAATACCTTTCTCCTTGATATCGTTCTTGTTAATTGTGCAGAAACGCCAAAGTCTGCAACCTGTTGCAAGGTCACAAATGTAACATAGACGACTAGGAGCAAATGCAAAAAACTGATCCATATTGTTTATATACTTCTAGATAGTAAATCTACACAAACAATTCAACACAAAATGGACCCGTTTAAGCTAAAAATATGTACCTTAACATCACCATTCTCTGTCAATAAAATATTTGCCGCTGCCAAAATAATACTATAAAAATTATTATTGGCCCAAGCTAATTTGAAGTGATAAATGAAACAAGCGAAGCAAACAATCAAAAAAGAAATAGTGTTACAGCATCACTTATACCCGCCTCCTTTTCCCAAGAGGATAACCTAGTAAGTTAAATCTCGTGTACTAAAGCAAGTCTAAGCATCGAATTACCCTCCCACCAACTGTGATGTGGAATTATATTTGTTTTTGTGCAGGGGGAGGGATGATGTGAGGTGTGTGATAATGACACCAACAATGCATTGGGATGCAGGAAAAACCTTTTATATCTCTGTGAATTTTGCCTTCATTATGTAAATATTCAATTGCACGCAGCAAATCACGTAAAATGCAAGAGATGGAAAGTTCATCCAGCGGAGGACCTGTTTGGAGCTGCAGAAGCAAAATCCGCATTAGCCTTCTGAGAGAAATATATATAAATCAACAACACATTTCAATAAATGCATTCAAACAGACACTCATGCCTATGTGCACAAATAATTGAACAAATAATTGAATATGCATATGGATCAGACTAACCTTAGCGTCAAAAGTTCATTTATCAAAAAACCACTTCTACCATCTACTTGATTGTCTTTGTCACTATTTAGGTTGTGATATAAGGATTTAAAACTTAGAAAAGAAAACAATATCATCTATTTCAACAGAAGGTTAGAATCCACATATCTTTTCTTTCAATAAATCTTATTTCTAGGGCGGTAATGTTATTTGTAGTGGGGAGAACCGATAAAGCAAAATAAATGTACTCTATTTTAAGAAATGGCGGAAAACACTGTAGCCATAAACCATCAAAAGGAAACTCCAATTCATTTTACTCTCAATGGTCTCGAAACTAGTACATGGTTTTACCAAATATAGAATGCATAAAGAGTCACTGCACTATTCACATTATTTCTTCCAAGTAAACCGATTTGATTAGTGCCCACTACACTATAATTTTCCCATAAAAGTTCCTCATGGCAACTTTCAACCCTTAATGAATCAACCGCAGATAGATACATTTTATTTCAAAAATAAAGCCAATAATTTGTCATTGACAGAGATAAATAAGAAAAGGCCTTCAACTCTCTAGCACTAAACAAACAAAAGGGAGTCAATAAGAAGCAACTTACTAGGTCAGCAACAGAACCACCGGCCATATATTCCATTATTATCCATAGTTTAGTCCGGTGGAGATAAGAACCATAATACTCAGTAATATATGGGGATCGACACTGTGATAAGACAGAAATTTCCTGGCATGGCAATGAGATAGGTGAGCAACCAAAATAATTAGTCAGTGCATGGTAAGCAGACCAATTTAATAAAAATTGAGGTATTACCTTCTGGATGTCCTCAATCTCATCTTCTCTGCAAAAGACAAAATAAGAACGAGCTTTAGAGCATTAATCGCATAAATAACCAAACTGATTTTTACATAGTCCCTTAGTCAATTGTCCTCTAGGATGGTGTCACCTATTGGCCCCATTTAAATGGTTGAAAATAACAGTCATGTGAAGCATTTGATCCTCGTCTCAAATTCCCTTCACACATTTTTTTTTACTTTTTTATTTTTTATCTTTTCTGATAAGAACCAAAATTTTTTTATTAACACGGTATATAAGAAACAACAGTGAACCAGAAGTCTGCAGGGGTATCAAGAAACAGCCCAGCAAGAACTAATCAAAAGCTACACAAAATAACAACTAATCTATAAAAACTATATAAAAACTAAAACGGTGCAACAGTCCAGGTAAACAAACTCTGTGTAACCGCATCGGGATACAAATCAAACCACCATTCCAAAATTGAGATCGATGTAAAAAGAATTATGTATTAAAAGTCTTTGACTTAAGGCTCAAAGAGAGCCATGAAAGTAAGTTTTATCCATAAAGCGTTGACATCATCTTTGAACAATGAAAAGCACAAAATTAAAGATCTTATTTTTTTTAAATACAAGATGTGATTTTAGTTCAGGATAAAAACACCAATAGTCATTCTCTAGCTTGAGAAATGCAATCACAATTTCCAAAGACCAATGCAAGTAGCTTACCCTACGGTTAAATTATTTCTGAAGACGTAATTCAACAGCAGCATTAACGAATATCTACTCTTCACAATGCAACAGCCTGAACACTCTTTCCACACGGATTAAACAAATTTTTCATGCCATGAGGGACATATCATACACTAACAATCCCAAAATAAGAGCTACATAGCATGACTCAGTCAATTTAGGCTTGCTAACAGCCACTTCATCTAGATATTGCCAAAACCTTTTTTCTTTCAACTCAGCCAAGCCCTTCTCCAATACCAAGGACCTATAACTATGTTGGAATTAGTAAAGTCCTCTTGCAAGGGTTAATGATTGAAACAAGTGTTAATGCACACAAAGGTTATCCCCTTTTCAACCAGATAGGATACGTCTAAAGTCCTCTTGCAAGGGTTAATGATTGAAACTAGTCTTAATGCGCACAAAAGTCATCCCCTTTTCAACCAGATAGGATGCGTCCAGAGTGCTACCAAAGGCTTCCCAACAAACTTTGTCTTCAACAGCATAACACTCCTAAACTGCAATTGAACACTCCCTTAAAACTCACATGACCATGTGGAAGAAATAAACATGCTTATAAACATGATTTCTGTGGTGAAAAAACTTATGTTAAGCTTAGTCATTCACTAATGCATCACTTAGCGTTTGACTTCCAAGTACCTGATTTTCCACCAATCTTTTATCTTTAATTCTGATTGAAAACATTTTATTTTCCAGGTCAACATTCTTAGTTTGCCTGCTGACATCAACTTAAGCAACAAATCCCGCCTCCCCCCATGTTTCACTTTATCTATGCAACGAAGAAACCCATAAAGAACATATATCGGGCCAGGGGGTACACATACGCATTATGCAGAGAAAGAGATGCCAAAAACACAAAATACTTTAGACCATAAACGAGTAATTCCTTAAATGGAAAGCATCTAATTCCAAAAGCTAACATACAGAACACGGAACAATATAAACAACAACAAATACTTACGATTCTTCCAAATCAATAACTTTAATAGCAACATCTTTGTTAAGCTCCTTATCAAACCTGAAAATCGGGAAAGGTATCAGGAACCACCAGTTCGGTGGAGAAATGTCCTCCAATTATGATGATAAACTCCATTAAATAGAAAAAGAAAAATAAGACATTAAATTTACAAGCCATACATCCTGCTGTTAATAAGCATAGCTCACAACTAAGCATTTATGAATCCTAATTTAAACAGCAATGCATCCAACCCAGCCTGCATGCATCTTACACACAGCCATGAGTTCCAGTATCAACATAGAACAATAATACGAGTGCACGCACCAATCAATAAGAATGCTTAACTTACAAGCAAGGAGTCAACACAATGAGATAATCACAATAGTGTGTATATCTAAGACACTTATCATCCTTTGCAAATGTCACTAACAATCAAGCTACTGAAATGCCATTATTTCAAATGCAATCATACAATCCCTAGAATACAGTGACCAATAAAATATTCCAAAATACCAAATACCACATAATTTAAGTCATTTCCATGGAATGAAGTTCAATAATATTGGCAAAAGGATTCCTCTGTACTAAAACATAGCAAATATGGCAATTACATACAAAATGGCTCTCGTTTAACAATGCAAGAAACATATATAACCATCAAAACGTGTGTCATAACAAAAGAAAATCTTTCATAAAACTATTGCATACACCAAAAGCACCATTAACAATGTGAACATGACTACATTGCATTGAATCAAAACGCATTAAACAAGTAAAAGTACACACACTTACGCTTTATAGACATCCCCAAACGATCCTCTCCCGATCAACTCAAATGAACTAAATCTAGACCCGGCAGCTTCTTGCAAACCAGACAAATCAGCCATTTGAACAAACACTTGATAGGCAAATCAAACCTAACAAAACCAACCCACAATTTCAATCGAAATCTCTCCACATTCTTCAATAGCCACTTCAATCGCCTAAATGGGTATGTAAAAATTCCTATGTCGGTCCCAAAAACCAATCCTGAAACATAATTCACAATACACTACATCACTGAACGCATAAAAAAAAAACCTTTTAACATAATCCAAGACAACAAACAAAATAAACAAAACCCAATCCAGAAACAATCCAAGGATCTCAATAGAGTAAATAAAACTAATATAAATCGCACATTGCACAGGGAAATTTTACACTCAAAGCAAAAGCACATACTATATGGAAATTGAAAATATATATTTGGTTAGGTGAAGAGTGGGATTTGCTAAAGCGACAACCCAACAGAATCTCAATTCATTTTCAACGGTAATGATAGCGAAACGGTAACTCACACGTGGGTTGAAACGTGGGTTTTCGTCAAACTGGCGAAATGAATGTTTCGTGACAGAGATTTAAGAAGATTTATGTGAACGTTTCAATTACCTGTTTGTTCGATGATGACGATGATGATGTTGATCTTTCTGTTTTTACAGTTTCTTCGCTTATTATGAGTTGCGACTCTCTCTCTCTCTCTCTCAGATTGCCGCGACGCTTTGAGAGCTACAACGGGATCGCTAGAGAAAAGTGCTTTGTTTTTGGTTCTTTATGGAGTTTTCTTTTCTTTTTTTTTTTTCTTTTTTTTTTCTTTTTTTCTTTTTTTTTTTTTTATGCAATAATTGTTCATAAGAAAAATTTTAGTTATTAGTTTCTAATTCGATCCGCACCGTTTTGGAAATGTTAGGACTTTTTTTATATATATTTATTATATAAAATGCTAAATTAAATATTTTTTATATTTAAAATGCTTGATAAATAGTGTTTTCTTTAACCGAATTACTACAATAATTCTTCATATATTATGTCATATTCTATACTCGACAATCTATTAATCTTTTGATAATTAATTTTATTCAAAAAAAAAATCAAATATTTGTTACATTAGACTTCTAAAAAAGTTAATTAATTACATTAATATTAAAATAAATAAAGTGTCTAATTATGAAACTAAGTTGGTAAAACGAAGACTTCCTTTCCAAACCAATTCTTAATTTAGTTGAACAACTCATGATTACACTTGCCTTACTTATAAGAAACATTAGTATTCTAAACTTTTAATTTAATAATTGGACCCTCATATCACCTCAATGCAACAACATAATAATATAACATAATCTTCAATGAAATTTATAATGGAGACGTGTATAAACATAGGTCAAAATGCAAAAAAAAAAAAAAAATTGTTATAAAGTGTTAAGATAATAGTCAATCAATTTATATGCAGTGGTTTCGATTCTAAAAATTATGGAATCGGAACAGAACCGAAATACTAGTTCAATTTAAAAATAAAAAATTATTTTTTATTTTAAATGATATAAACTCTACTTTGTATTTTTATATTTAAATACAAACTATTAATTATTGAACTACATATATAAAATTACATAATTTATGAAAAATAATATTTTTTTTTTGCTAAATTATATATAAAAAAAAATCAATATATTTATAATATTTTTTAAAACTTAATTTATCATATTATTTCTATAATCATTATATATATATTTATTTTAAAATTGTCAAATAAGTTTATAATTATAATAAATAAATACATACATGGTATAATATTATAAGATATATAATTATACCATCATAAAAAATTTAATTTTTTTTAATATTAACTAAAGTAATAATACAATTTTTTTTAATAATTTATCGTATATCAATTGTCTTTAATAACTTATTTATCTTCTATTCGTTCACTCAATTTTTTGTTATGTATACGATACTTTTATAATTTAATTTAATTTAATTTATAAATATTTTTTTATCGAATTAAAAATATAGAGAAATTAAGATAATTAATAAAAAGAGTATTATGTTTTTGAACCAAAATAAAAAAAAATTATATTAAATAATATATAATTTTAAAATTTAATAGTTAAATTATTTAAGATAAATTTCGGTTTCGCCCGAAACCAAAGCTGAAACCAATTCCACACAACTTAGTAGTTTCTTATGGAAAATAAAACCGGGCTCAGCCCAAAAGAAGATGGACATAACATTTGGGCTGCAATCTGGTAATGCATTCAAATTATCCAGCCCAGTATTAATTGGGCCGAGCCAGTAACAATTTAAGGACAGTCTCGTTACTCAACCAACCAACCAAACTTGTCGAGCGAATAATAATAATAAATTAGAGAGGGTAGATTTACAGGTCAGCAGAATATTTAGGGGATTCTGGATGTACAAACCTTAAATAAACTTCTGTCTAGACACGTGTAACATGCTCAACTGCCATGTCATAAGAACAAAGCTGGTCCTGTCCAGGCCACCCCCATGCACTGCACGTGATCTTTTTTTCTTTTTGGTATATAATTAATATAAAATATAAAATCATAATCATTATTCATGACTAAAATAATTTAAAAAACTCTTATGACTATAATAAATCTTAATCAACGCCTAATTAAGCTGCTACGTCGCGAGAGAGTGATGTATAAAAGTTAAAACATTAAATTATTATAAATAAAATAATAATTTTTAAATAGGCCTAAAAACTTTGAATTTTAAATAGCCTAGCTCAATATTTTTATTTTTAATTCTAATAAAATTTTTATATTAGAGGTTAATTATCTGTTTTTTTAAATAAAAATATTATTCTTTGTTATTTATTTGTTAAATCTAAAATTTTAA
>JAXCLQ010041398.1:11452-21788 GCA_035584115.1 Cedrela odorata | reverse complement strand
ATAAGTGTCGTTGAGCATGGAATGTTGCCATAACTTTGCCCTATCGGTCACCTCCTTGGACGATATGAAGATCACACCTATTTCTTCTAATAGTTTGTTTTAACAAAATAAGCAATCGTATTCTTTTCGGTTTAGAAATTATAGTGACATCTACAAATTCTGCCATTAATAGTGATGCGATGTAGAAATTATTCCGGCATTGGGAAATGATTATTATTCTCTTTTTCTTCTTTAGGTTCCGCTGGTGTAATGTTTCTTCTCATTATGCTTATTTTTTATTTTCCAGCTAGTCATTCCAGTTTTGTTTAATTGGATTGCTACTTTGAGCTTCTATTTTTTTGCCTATTTCTCTTACATGTTTTCTCTTTCTTATACTTTGCAGGGAAGGGGAATTTTCATCAAATGCATGTAAGATGTTCCTCTTTTTATGGATAAATAAGATTTTTAAGGGTGGAAGGCTCAATGGGTGATATATTGATTTAAGTAATTTTGTAATGCAGATCACGATCTACTGGGACAACATGCTATCTTTGCTGAACATACAGCCGTATCATCTGCTACTCATCCATGTCCATATATTGCTTACTTTGGACCCATTCATCCCTCGTCTTCAAGCACCAATGGAAGTGTTTCAGAAAATGTTAATTATAACAATCCCTGGAATGCATCAGTACATAGTGACATGTCAACTTCGTATACTTTCCCTCCCATGGATGTCCATTATCACGGTTGGGAGCAGCATTCCTCTCCCTTCTCCACATCTAGTAGTCGAATTGCTAGTGGTGATCAATCTTCAATTCCGCCTGTCTCTCAAAGGTCGGGAAGGACCAGTTCTGATATACCAAGATCAGGATCTTTTATGCATCCTTTCCTTGTTGGTCACAGGTATTCTTGACATATTTCTTGTTGGTTGCTGGTTTTTTCACCCGACATTTGCTTTAAATGCTAACTGCAATACTTTGTAGTTAATTTAACTTGTAGAATCCTTTACATGGTAAGAGGGTCAAAATTCCTGTTTCATCCATGTTCCCTTGTTAACATTGCAAATTGAACACCTTCCCCTCCTGTTAAATAGAACTATTTTTTTTTTCCTGCAATTTGAATATATATTTCTGTTAAATTATTGTAGATAACATGATTTCATTTTCACTTTTCAAGTGCTAGAGCAGGAACTTCAGTTCCTTCCTCAATGATACCTCCGTATCTGGGCAGTAATGCTCGGGCACGTGATAGAGTCCAGGCTCTTCAGGCACATTATCAACAGCAGCAACCTGGCAATTCACCAGCCATGCTCGCTCCAATCATCCCTGGTGCCCGAAGGTCTAGCAGTCATACTCATAGAGGCATAAGTCAAGGAGGGCCAGTTGCCTCTTCATCAGACCAAACTGGTGGCTTATATTTCTTCCCATCGGGTACATCTGGCCGCAACTTTCCAGACCCCGAAAATCCTCCGTCTAGTCGCTTCCATGCATGGGAACGAGCTAACTTACCTTCATTCTCACCGAACCAGCTTGACAGAGATTCCAGTTGGGGTGCATTCAATCAGGCAGCCGGTGGCTCAGATCCAGGCCATAGGCCCAGCAGCTTGCGTCGAAGGCATGGATCTGAAAGGACATTGTCACAAAATCAGTCATAGGCTTTCTTTGTGCTTTTTTTGGGGAAGTAAAACTACAGCCACTATGACTGAAACCCAACATTTTGTATGCTTGAGAAACCGATATATAATGCTTGGAGTCTTGTCAATCACGACAGACTCAAAATACTGTGGGAGTGGCCTTGAAAACGTTCTATTTTCTCAGCCACGTGGCGATGTGATGGACTTGTGGCTTCCTCTACATTTCTTTGCCTTCTGAGGACATAAAATAAGATCACATGTTGGATGGCAGAACCTAGAATTTGAACATAAGTTCGGCTTTTTCTGTCTGAAATGGTCTACAGAGGCCAAGCAAAATGAAGTTAATAAAGTCTGCTTAAACAAACAACTAAGACAGAAGCAAAAATAATTGTACCTAAAGTCTCAAAGTAGAGGTTTACATTTTACTCGGACCCAGTTTTCCACTCCCTGACTCCGAAAAGATTTTAAGAGAAAATTGAAAAATGTAACACAGATGGAATTATCCCTAAATTAGAATGGGGATGGAAGATCTTATCTCATTTTTATTTTTCTCAAATTTTTTTAAATATTTTTATTATTTAAAAATTTAATTATATTAAATTTATAATAAAATATTATATTTCTTTAAAATTTTTAATAATATATATATATATATATAAAGATAATGAAAAATTGGAAAAATGAAGAATTGGAATTGAGAAAAATAAAAAATTAGAGTTAAGAATGGGAGTAGTTTCTCCCAAAATTCTCCGACCCTATATTTTTTCAAATAAAAATGAAAAAGAAAAAGAAAAGATTTAAAGAAAGTGGGGACGAGGACAAGGATAGAGAAACTTACGTTCATCTCATTTCTCGAAATGTGATCTTCAGTATTTTATTTCATGATTGGTTTGACAACAAGATTGTGCCAAACAAACGTTCGAAGTTCGAAATTTTAGAAAAAGCAAACGGGTTGATTTTCATAAAAGCTTAACGGTTTAAGTGGTCAAAATCGAACAGTTCACCATTTTAAATAAAATAACAAGATAATTTGATATTTTATTCATTGAAACTAAATATGATAATTCTATATTTTATTTATTGAAACTAAATCTAAGTGATGATTGATGTTATTTTAAAACGTGGTTTAAAAATCGAATACTATCGTTTTAAAAAATAGTTTAAAAATTAAACAGATTCGATTAATATTTAAATCAAATTAGTTCAAAATTTTTGAATAACCGAACAACTCGATAATTAAATTAGAGAGCAGTTCGATTATTTTTATTTGTAAAATTATATACGGTATGATATTTCTAAAAAACCAAGCTATCACTGTTAACATTTCACAAACCGTATATTTTCCCAACTAATCGGTTCTAACTTTTTGTAAACCAAACAGTTTTATCTTAAAAAGCAAGCCGTTTCAAACCGTTGGTTCGATCTTTATAAAGTTGGAAGGTTTGATTTGCCAAAAGCCGAACGATTCATTTTTCAAATTTACGAAATGTTTGTATTCTATAGACCGGACACTTCAATTTTTCGAACGGTTCAATCCCAAAAAACCAAAATTGTAGTCCAGTTCAATTTTCTTAAAAACCGGTAATTTCAATTTTCTTTTAAGCCTCAACGGTTAACTTCCTCAAAAAAGAAGAGTCTACTTTTCTAGAAAACCGAACTCGGATTCCTAAAACCGTCCATTTTCCAAGAAAAACTTTGTATTTCTAAGAAAAAACGAACCGGCCAACATTCCAGAAGAAAAAGCCGAATCGAACAGCTCCCATCCTAATTTTTAGGGTTAAAATGAACACTTTACATTTGGGTGATAATTATTTTACTTTGTAATTAAAAAAATAACAAAGTTTTAGCTTAATCCAGCATAAGTTTAAATTACTACCTTTCACGAGGATACAACAAATACATTATCGTTTATAATATTCGCAATTCAAATGTAATGAAAAACTATATCCACCACTTATTTTAAAAGTCCTTTTGTATGTTTCGCTCATTAGAGTTTTACATAACTACCATCACAATATTATGAATCCTCCATCCATTAGCCATCTTGAAAGTACACACCTGTCAGCATTAATCGGATCTCACCTGTCAATCAGAGACATAACCTGAATCACTTCTTAAGAAAATGAAAAAATAAGGGGGCTGGGCGAGTTGTTGGGAGAATGAAAAGATGAAAACTCAAAAGAAAAGAATCATACTGAAGGCGAACGGGATCGAGAGATGCTCCGGCTACGATTCCCGCTTGGACTACGCTCTCTTGGGCTTTTACTCACGTGCCTGCGAAAAGGCTGCATGTAACAGGGTTCATTATCAAAAATCAAACAAATAATGTCACATCATTGAGTCCACATTGAACACTAGCAAAATTTGAGCTTATGTTTGACTTACTGACGACATTGGAGATCTGGATCTAGACTGGGATCTGCAAAAATTTCCAGAAATAATCTATTTCAATAGAATAATCCTTTATAATATTTGATCCAAAATCCTCAACGCCATTTCCACCTCATTGTTAACATATAAAGAAACAGACAATTACCGTCAATCTTAGCAGCAATCAACAAATAAGCATCAAACCAATATCTTAAAATTCTACCTCACCATTTAATGAATAATCCTTTTCCAGCAGGTAATAAGAATCTGAAAAGAACAACACAAAGTGCAAAATACTAAAGCAAAGGAGAACATCCACCTAGTTTTTATCACCAAATTAAAACAAACAAACAAACAAACAAACAAACATGGCGGAAGTTTGAGGTAGGCTGAATACGTCTTGAATTTGTCATTGGCATTGATTTGTGGTGTGGCTAGTACCAAACCGATTGCACCTAAATCATAGCATCCAGTTTAAATTGCAACCCTTTCATCTATACTGTTTCATTCTAGCACTCAATTGGAACACCAATGCATAACATATTAGAATCATAAAACTATTAGGGTTTGTCCAGAGGTGCTCATTAACAAAAACAGCATTACCTCAAAGAACCAAATGAGTTGCAGGCATTTGAGCACCACATCCCATCAAGTTCCTAACATCCAACTCTCCAAGTTGCCGCAAAAGTGCCAGATCTAGCAAATAAACAGGCAACCTTCGTAAACAAAGTATGATAACTGGATGAACCAGTAGGCCTTTTTTTCCAATTTTCCCCTTTCCAACTTTGAACAATAAATACTTTGTTGAGCAAGTCCATGATGTAGTAAAAAAGGTCCTTTATAGAAAAAAAAAACTACGTAAAGATTTATCAACTGGAACTTGCCCACTAAAATGACACAGTAATACTTCTCTCAAATCCGGCACAACCAACACATTGTGGATAAACAAGGAAAAATTTCAAAATCAGAGACACAAATAATAGACTAGAATAAAAGCATACAACAAAAGGCATCGTTGCCACATTTAACTGAGAATGCAATGAAAACATGACATTGAATCAAACAAGAGGAAATTAATAAAAGAAGAGAAAATATTTAAAAGAGAAAGGACTTCCCTCAAGTGTTCATAACCAAAAGAATAAAAAGTTCCTAAAAATATGCAGGAAGACCAACTCTATGACTTACAGGATTCAAGAAAGCAGTAAATATTTGGCCAAGACAACCAACATAAAAAGCTTAAGCTTAAGCTTAACTCAGTTTTGAATTCCTATATGATGGATAGCGTATCGGCCATTCCAAGCTGAGACCAAGTCCGAATAAAATGACCTTTTTAAACTAGCTGGGGACAGTTCTCAACCTCAGCTTAACCACACTAGATTACACAAACCTGAATCAACCATTCAATAGCTGAAGTTGAGCCAAGCTAGAGAATCTTTGTTTCGAATCCTGACCTTAGTCTTAAGATCAGGAATAGGCCAACCACCAGGATCTCCAAAGCTTGAAACTTATAAAGCCTCAGGCAGAACGTCTATAAAACCATACAAAAGAAACTTAAAGCAATTATAGTAATGCAGTTGCTACACATCACATCATCGTACTACTTGAGGATCAAGATTATAAACATGGATTAACTTTGTACAAAAGATTGGCTAAGATTATAAACACGGATTAACCTTGAACAAAAGATTGGCCATTTCAAGACAACGGTTAAAACAGAAAGTCAGCCCAAGTTGTAATCATAGTCACTAGGAAACCCATCATGACAAGTAAATTTAAGTATGTCACAATGGGTATGAAGAAATTTCAGCTAGGAAACCCATCATGACAAGTAAATTTAAGTATGTCACAATGGGAATGAAGAAATATCAGCTAGTACAACAAAGCATAGGCCATCAAAAATTCAGGGAAACAAAAGGGGAAGCAGGAAGAGAAATTATGCTAATATGTAACTGCATTGTTGATGACAACACAGCTGCAAACGTACTTCTGTCTGTTAGATGTATATCTTTTTCATGAATATTCCTGGATGTTAATTAAACTCATATTATCACAATGAGTTGCAATAAAGTGATAGAGGATTGCGCAAAGATATACCTTGAAATAGAGTGGAGAAGTGATCCTGATGGAGATCGTGAATATTTGCCCCTGGAAGAATAGCTGCAGAAACACACCTTAGTCAATTGCCTTCTGGCTAAAAACCAATATTATAAATTTTCTTTTGCCAAACAATGGAATCAGACCTCCTGCTCATACGACTATAGCTGTGGCTAGGACTACGAATTTTGCTCCTTGAATAGTAAGGACTTCGGCTTCGGCTTCGGCTCCTAGAATAATAAGGACTATGACTTCGATTCCTTGAATAATAAGGGCTACCACTTGGGCTTCGAGAGTAGCTCCGTCTTGAATCATACTCCCTCACCTATAGAATACAACTGGGTAAATGAAGAAATTTAAACACATGCATGAAATCCAGGATTCAGCCCTCAAAATTCGTCGTGACGTACCCGTACATAAGCCCGGGAAAATGCATTCCGAAAATCAGAGCCATCAAGTTTCTTTATCTACAGAGTCAAAGCAGAAGAAAATACTCAGAGAACTATTAAAGGTCATTGATGCCAACCAACCCAGCCAAATTAAAACCTATAAAATCATCATAGTAAAGTGCAGTAAAACTAACTCACAGCATATTTCATATCATCATAGGTTGTGTAATCGATAATTCCCGTCATACCTGCATACATATTACAATAAGAATCTCTCAAGAACTCAAGTAACAGATTCTTATATGCATTAAACTTGATAAACATGAAGAATCTCCTGAGCCTATACCAAGAGCTAAATCCCTTACTACCAAGATCCTCCCTGCTCATTGTCAAATATCTCTCCAAAAGGCATCAACACACATCGTGTTCTATAATAAGCCAAAAATGATCAATGACTTTGATATTGCACACTAAATTGTAGCAAGTTCACATCTTTTAATTCACCCCATAGAATCCACATAAATAATTCAGTTACTCGTTCTAATTGTCTCCATAGTCTAAGCAAATACCATCTCAAAATCCTCTTTCCATCTACAGCATTACCATAATTCTATCATTAACTGTTAAAATTAAGCGTTGTAACATCTCCTCTGATACTACTCACCATTATCCTGTGAAGAGTGAACTGACCACAATGTAAGCAGTGAGAAAAACAAAACTGACAAATTCACTTACCACCACGATCACGAAACACTTGAGAGAAACAGACATCCCCAGCACGACGCATGTGATCCTAATCATTGAAAACAAACAATACCCATTTAATAAGAAAAGGTGAAGAAATTTAGTTACCCATAAACATGAACAAGCAATAGTTAACCTATACATGGTCATACACACAAATGATACAGCAACCAATTATTGGGAAGAAGCATTGTACTCACCTTAAGGTCTTGCCATGAAGCAGAAGAAGGTAATCCAGTCACCAAAACTGCAGGACGGGAGGCCATAAATCAATTCTCAGCTGCATGCAATTTCTGAAAACACAAGTGATGTCAAAGGCAACACATACCACGATAGTCAGTGCGCCTGGAGACTCCACGGCCACCTCCACTACTGTAACTGCTATAACGATCCACTGATGATGAATGTCCTCGTCCCCCATGGGAAAATTCCACCTAGAGAGTTCAATAGAACAAATATAGTAACAAACATATAATAGTGGTAGTCAAACAAAGAAAAACCAGAGGAAGTAAATAGGGTATGTGATAAGATACTAACTCGCAAGCGATGGCCATCAAAATTATAGCCATCTCTACCACGGATTGCATCCTCAGCATCACGATAATCTTCAAACTGCAATATGAAATAGAGAATAATTGCTAAAAATAAAAAATAAAGAAAGTAAAACAAGAAAACAGAGATATTAGGATGTAACCGTAAGATTGTCTTATTCCCGAAGTAGTTATCAACTCACCTCAACAAAAGCATAACCTGGAGGTCTTGGTGGGATCTTCAAGTCAATGTCAACAATGGGCCCATACTGCAATTAAAAAGTTGACGTAATAAGCAATTTTTTCAATGAAAATCTATATCAAGCAACAACAGTTATTAAAGAGATAAACCAGTATACACCAGAAGAAAAGGGAGCCATACTAACAATAACAAAAGCTTCTCCGCCGTGAACTTTTATAGTAAAATGAACAATGGATTCTTTTTTCTAATAAAGTGAAAGAGAAATTCTTCATTATATGGTTTAAGCATGCAGCGGCAGGACAATTAAAAAAAAAAACAAAGTACAGAAGCTAATCAAAGAACTCAGTAATTAATAAAATCCCATATCGATATAAACTACAGAACAATCACTTAACAAACATTAAATAAAAAAAAATCACCAAAAAATTATAAACCAGAATATACATAAAAAAACGAAACCTTGTAAAACAAGTCTTCAACTTCTCTCATTCGAGTATCTCCCGGGAGATTTCCGACGTAGAGAGTACGGCTCGATCGGCTGCTCATTTTAATTTTTATTTTTTCTGAATCAACAATGATCAAACGAATTAGAATAATTAGAAATACTAAATTGCAAACAACATCGACTTATGATTCTACATGTGGCTTCTGATGACCGGAAAATCATTAAATTCAGTACCAGATCGGAAAGTAAAATATAAGAAGTGAAAAAGCTGACAGTAAATCGAAGAACTTGGGGCCAGAAAATTGATTTATAATATTGCTCGATGGAGAATTAAATAACTTTTGCAAGGAGGAGGTAGAGAAAGTAGAAGACGAAGATTACTCTAGAAACGTCTTATGTGTCGTTTGAACGACGAAGCTTTGAGAGAGACTTATGATTGTGTGTTGTCACGTCACGTGTACGGTTATGTTATGCTGATTCTCTGATGATCCAGCGATCCAAAATGATTGAGTCAGAGCGTTTTATCTCATGCTATGCCGCCCCTTTCCTTTTTGTCTGGGACGAGACGACAAGTGGGTTTACCTATGAAATTTACGAACGAGTCGTCGTCTCATTTGTTTTGCTATACGTAACGTAGCTGTATAATATTTCGTCGACGTGTCTCTCAAAATTGTTAATGATCGTTCATTACTATTGGTTTGGATTATAAATATTGCTTTATGAACAACAAACGACAACCCGACTACTTACATAAACCTCGATCCTCACAAATCAATAAGCCACCCTCTGTCTCAAATTTGGAACCAACGAATATTTTTGTTTTTAGCGTAAATCAAACGGCTGATAACTATACATAGTTTTAGAAAACGTATTTTAAAATATAATATATATATATAATATAGCAGGTAGAGACTGTTTTAATATATTTATATAATACCTATCATCTTTTAAACACATGAAATAATTGGAAGATGGGGAAAATACTTTACTCCCACTGGGGGATATTGATCAGAGGAGCCAGAGAAATATATTTTCAATTACCAAGTTAAAAACTCAATTAATCTGAGGAAGAAATGCATAAAAACTTCACAGCAAAAAGTAAATTTCATTCGAGTCTCAAGGGACTTCATCTGTAAGTAAGAGTACAACATGTCTGTAGCTACTAGGGAAAAAAAAATGTCATCCTATTCATTTCATTCAAGAATAACATGTCTGTTTTCTGTAATTTATGAGTTGGCCGTGATCTACCAAGTAACAAGTTATTATAGTATCAATTATGCTCAATAAACTGATGCAACCATCAAAAAATCGTAATGTTGAAAAAGTGAAAATACTAATTCCTTGTAACACAATATTATAAAAACAATTCATTCATCATCGACTGAGCAAAAATTCGTTTTAAGTATATGCTGCACGGAAGTTAGTTAGTCCTTGTGTGCATACGCATCAGCTGGGAGTAACTTTGCATATCTGTCAGTCTTGGATCCCGTCTTGTGGTCGTAGTATTCAACCACTGCAGCACCAGCTAGTGCAGCCAGTGTAAGGGCTTGAGCGTGCAACCTGAGATTAAATCAGTAGGCAACAAGCGATTAGTAGGGTGAAAGTAAATAAAACAATGCCTGAACTATAAACTTAAAAATTCAAAAACCTTTACAATAATAGGACATGGGGGAAGAAATCAAAGAAAGCTAAGCATCTGTTACAAGAATTCTGCAAACTTCAGAACAAGTTCTAACAAGAATGATTGCAATAGGAACTTTCTTTTAATAATCCAGACTAAGATGGCTTGCTCCCGAAGAATCAATATCCAAACCTTCAAGGAGCAAAACCAAATGGTTGACCATTCAACCATTTTTTCTTGTGAAATGGTTCTAAATCTTCTAAAATAACAACAAAATCAGCGGGGCTCATTTCTGCCTTTGAAAAGCAGAATTACACTTCGACTTC
>JAXCLQ010041398.1:0-10122 GCA_035584115.1 Cedrela odorata | reverse complement strand
GAAAACGAAATTGGAAACCTCAACAAACGGTTGGCGGAGGCGGTATTCCGTGTCAACAAAACAAAACAAACTAGTTTGTTGACTTTATTCTTCTAGTCACGTGTTATCACGTGAATTATTTATTTATTTATTTTATTGGCAATTATCACGTGTGTTAAATTGCATATTTTCTCATTTTCATGTTTTGTTTTTATTAGAGAATCTTATGTAAAATTTTAATTTTTAATTTATTATTAAATTTTTTTCTTTTTAATTTATTACCACGTTAATATAATAACGTGATTATGATTATTACTCTATATAAAACTCATGATGCGGTGATAATGTCCCATATAAAGCTCTCTTTCTTCTATTCATAATTGAGCACAAGAGGAATATGGTAAAAAGATAAAAAGAAAATGATAATTTGAGACACGCAATACAAGACAACTAGCTATTATTACAAGCATGTGAAATGGAAATCAAAATCTTCCTCTATAAACAACACATGCGCTCGTGCATGCATATGATATGCTTTTACAAAAGCATCGTCATGCATCATTAACCAATTTATATTAGCATTAGGCATAGCCAACTTAATTTATTCAAGTTAATTTCTTTCATCGAGCAACTATGGTTAAGTGTGTTTTTCTCTCTTGTAATTCTTGCACCCAGTTCTCTCATTCTTCTGCTTTCTCCTCCCCTTTCATGCAATGCAGCACAGATTCACAAAACTTGTGGGATTAGTGCGATATATCAACTCGGGAATTCGACATCAGATACAAGCAATCTGATACGTGAGCAGCCTGAATCTGTGTTTGCCCGGCTTCCTTGCTGCGAAACCTTCTTCAATAATGCAACTGGTAGAAGTTCAAATGGGTTGCTAATTATTGATTATTTTGGTAAGAACTCAATTTTCTTTATTCTTCGTGATAACCTGGTTATTTAATTTTCTAGGAAATTTTTTGATGGGTTCTGTGTTGTTTTGAATATAGATGTGTAATGAATCAATAATGTGATTAAACTTTAATCCAATTCTCATCTCATGTGAGCCTTGACGATGGATTGCTGTGGAGTACGAAGATCAGCTGCTGTAAGAGGTTCTTCACCGGTAAGGGAATCTAAAAAAAATGAATGTATTAGTGATGCTCATCCCATAGATTGACAACTAGCGGTACGCCTTTTCATTTGCTTTTATCCTGTTCCTGTCCAGATATGAGATTCAAATGCTTCCTGTCGAACTGGCTTCTAGTTCAATCCCAATATTCTTGACGTTCTTTTCAAAACTACCTTACCTTTAGGCTGCATTATAATTTATATATTAAATCCTTAATTTTGTGCCTACTTGAATGGGAACACACCATCATAAAGTGGTGGTCATGGGGTGAATTTTGTTGTTGCTGGCTCTACCGTTCTGTCTTTACACATTTTAGCAGATAATGAAAATTTTATCCCCAGTTATGAACATTTCTTCAGTACCCAGCTTGACAGGTTGATGTTCACCTGTTTATTCAATGGAAAATGTTACAATGATGCATCTGGTAAGCGTCTCTTATCCCATGAGTGTTATTGGAAAACAAGTCCAAAATTTATTCTTATGAATGTTTATTAATAGACTGTAGTGAGAAAGTAAAAATTCCCTCTTCATGTTTGGACTTTTTCAAGGCAAAACTCCTGCAGAAGTAAATGCTATGGTGCCTTAAGTTGTCCAATCCATGGCCGTAAAAGAGTGTTGTTTGCTTTAAAGTCTTCCCTTCTTCTCGTAAGATCAACAAAAATTACTTTTTCTGTAACACCGAAAATTCAACACTCTTAAGGCAACACGATCAAGATAATGAGAAAGGGTTTGTGCTATACAATCTCGTATTGTCTACTTAGAAAAGATTAATGGCTTCAAAAACAAAACCCTGTAAATCAGGTCCAAAGCTGTTTTGGTTTCATAGAGTTATTGATTTTCATTTTCCTGCCATGGATTGGTGATAGATTTGTTGGGGGTGAGATGAGAAAGCCAAAATCCACGGTGGACGGATGAAGATAAAGAGAATAAGTGTTAAATAAATAATATACAGAAGTTAGGGAATCAAATCCACTAAGGAATTCTCCCTGCTCTTCCCAAAACCACCAACACAAATACTTCTTCTCCTTCTCTCTATTAATTACGCAAGGCAAAGAGAAAAAGAAGAGAACTCGCGTCCAACACGCTACCCCCAACGTGCATTTTCTGAATTCTGCACCACCATCCAATCTTATTTCTGTCTTTCACTGCCATGCCATCACCACCTTCTCAGTCACATACTTCATCATCACTTCTATATATATATTTTTAGAATTTAAAATATAATACATAAATTGATAAATTCAGTTGAAAGTTAAGATAATTGTACTAAAATTTTGAAAAATGTATAGAAAATTTGGTTACTTATTAATTATAACATGATGTATTGTAAACTAACTCATGAAGCATATAATATCATGCATGAGCTTAGTAAAATTATCTTGATCTCATGCTAGTTTTTTTCTTTGAGTATGGCTAAATATCCCACTTGAATAATATCTATTACGGGACAAGTTAGGTATTTAATTTGATCTCGTGCCATGTTAATTTCAATAATAAGAAATCAATTTTAAAAAAATTAAATAATTGAGAGGGAAATTATATAATATTTTGTCATGGTTATTTTAAAAAATTTCGAAACAGTTTATGATGACACACAAGGGTAAGCAAATCCTGGTTAAAAGAATGCTGTATGTGGCGGCAGAAAGTATCCTTCAAACTGACCCAATATGGACGTGACAATAATTTATGGGGTCCTTAAATTTTTAAATTTTTTACAAATAAAGATATAGTTTGGTATATTTAACAAATAAGTGGTTAAAATGATTGAAATAACTTTTAATTTGAGGTTACATATTTTAATATTATGTGGTTAAAATTAAAAAATTAGGGATCTATTCATAACAAATAAATAAATTATGTCCTTATTTGTAAAAAAGTAAAAAGTAAGGACCCAGATATTATTATCAAACACACCCAGTACAGTACTACTCTCTGCATGCAGGCGGCCTGATCAAACCGGTCAGAATAGATTCACAGCTCTGCTTGTCAAATTCTAAGTCAAATCTCTTATACATGGCATAGGCTATCAATTCTTTTCACAATTTGAACCCAAAGGAATTCTCTTCATAGAACGCGGTTCTATTCAATTCTCACTGGGGAGTAGGTTTCACTCTTTGAAATCGAGAGTCGTCATGATGAGTTGTTGTTGTAATTAATTACTCAATCACAGTCTTGATTGAATTTCTCAAATGAAGAAGTGGGCATTCATGGCTTTTTCTACGGATTGAAAAAACTTTTGATTGCTTTCACTTGAGGTGCCTTTAAAGAATGCCCACTTCAAGACTCAACCTCTTCAATTCTCTCTCTCTTTCAAAAACTTGTACATAAATGCATGCTTGTATTTGCTTTCTTTGGCTTCTTTGCTTCCAAACTTCAGCTCTCTTATTTGAATTTTGCTCACTGAGCTTTGCTGTTGCATATACTCATGGTGGGCGGGTAGCTCTTGTTGGAGAAGCAGGACACGTGCAATTCACGTGTATATATTTTCATGGCTTTGCACGTGCTCCCCTTCTCCAACACGTGTTTCTCACTCTTTTCCCTCCCATTCTCCTTGCAGAAAGAAGATTGTAATTCTATCCATTCTCATCTATTACAGGTACATTTCTTGAATTTCGTCACCGTTTAATCCTTGTTTTTGTCATACAGATGAATTTCGTCATACAATTTCAAATGAATGTTCATATATTTTCTGGTTTTTTGTTGGATATGGCGCCATGATCATATTGCTGTTAGCTTTTCGATAGTAATACAGTTAGCTTTTAACCTTCTGCAGGGAAATCAAAACATTGTGCTTGACATAGGCAAATATATGGCCTGCTTATTTAATAATCGAAGGAGGCAAGGAACTACACATCTTAAATTATCACTGTAAAACTGTAGTCAATAATATCTAAAATTCACTGTATTTTTACAGGCTAAACATATAGCTATGGCTAGACATTGTTTATTTTGACGTGAAAGAACTTATATAGTAATAACTATTGAGTACGGAGCTAGTTTGATGAGAAAAATTATCAATATCAGTGCTATTTGCTAAAGGGACGAGTTGATATTATATTAAATTTGCAGGGGACAAGTTTTTCTCGACTCGTCGAGATAAAGTTCTTGTTGTGGATGGGAATTCCCCATCTCGACAAGATTTGAACGAATTAAATAGAACCAGCACAGTTTAGGGTAGGGCCTGCCCTTAAAGTTTACTGTTTTCTTTGCGCACTAGTATGTTAACTAACACATCCCAGTTTCATAGCAAATATCATATAATTTACCCGTGTAGTTACTGAAAAATTATATTGATATGGAAACACTGTGTTGCATGACCTACAATTTGATCAATATTCAGTGATTTTTTTGGTTATGGAGAAGGAGAATCCATAAGCTAAAGCAGAAAGACAAACAAGTATGATTATCTATGAATCTGTCCCAGTTGATGGCGTAAGGTTGATGAAGGGGTAAGGTAAGCAATTAAGTTTGGGAGAGTCGAGAAAAAAAAAATGAAAAGATTAAGCAACCGTTACTTTCACAGTTTCACTTTTACCTTAAGAAAGTGGGGGACCGTGTCTCTGCTGGTGGTGGGTTCCTTTTTGATAGGCCATAAAGATGTTGGAAATTGAAACGGGAACGGAGACAAGAAATGCACTAATACCTGCCCAGATACGAAGAACCTTAGAACGGAAGCAGTGGCCTAAACACATGCTGCTGTTTCTGCTAGCTAGCTGCATCATATATATGACAAGTTCATGTTAATACTTAATATGTTATACGTTACATTCAAATATATAGTACATTTTTCAAACTTTTTTTATTATAATTTTATTTTATTATTCTTAAATATCATATTAAAATAAGTGAGAATTATATACTAAAACTAAATGTGGCGTATTTCTCCCCTCTTGACTGTAATGAGTTTAGATAGCTGGAGAGAGAAAAAGATTGATATACGGAGAAGGGGGAGGAATATTAAGTATATGTGGGACTCTGTACACGCAACACAGAAACTCAGATCTCGAGGTTGAAGAAGACAATGCCAATGATAATGTCATACGCATGCAGGCAGCAGCCTGGTTGAGTAAATTTACCTCAGCCAGCCACTACTGGTCTACAATAAATTTAATATATAGCCAGAAGCTGAATACCAAAAATTCTTTGTCCTTGAGTTGGGAGCTAGCCCAATAGATTGAAAAATTACTGGTTAAGACATAACTTTGATTGCACTTCACAGAATTACGAAATTATGTTTAAGTGTGGTATTTTGTATATTACAGAATTTGCATTTCAAGTTATAAGTGTACCGTTGTTTGTAATTTTACCATTTGCTACTTTGAAAAACATAGTAAGTTCTAAATACTAACACAATTGCTTTAGCTTAGATGATGAATTAACCAGTCGTTTGAGTATTAATCAAATATAAATTTCCAATTGTGAATAGATTTCTCTTGTAGAAATAAATTAGTCTAGTCTAGATCTAGATGTTCCGACAACGCTACAACAGTAATTATATAAATTAAGGACTCATTTCATTAATCGAATTTCAAATATTGTCGAGTAGAGTCTAATTTAAAACGAGCTTGATCCAAGTCGTATTGAAATATATAAATGCTTGAAAAATTCTGGCAATCATTGATTCCATTTTACAAAATCTGTATGTTTGGCTGTTATAATATTTTACAGTGTAGAAATATACATGCATACGCCACGGCAGGCAGTCCATTTCATTTGCATGAACATTTAACCATCCGTCGGATGTGCTTAAACAAGGACACAGCTTTCTTCCTGTATAAAGCCAATAAATAATCATCCATGCATGCATGCAGATAGCTGAGGCAATATGGAAAGCAAAATAATTTTAGATGTTGTAGAGATCCTAACTCTGCTTTCCAATTTTAAGTTCCTGGCAGCAATTACTCTCGTCGGAACTGCTGTATACCTTTTTTGTAGATCAACCAAGCATATTTTCTTGTTGATTTCATATGATATCGGGCACCAAACACTCACAGAGTTTCAATTTCCACTTTCATAGAACAGGCAGCAAGATCAGGAAGTTTTGACAGTAAAACCATCGAGTTTCAAAACTATGTCATCGAAAGTGCATATCATACTTCTTTGTTAGAACTAATTGTCAAAAAAAGTACATATTAATTTATTAGACTTAATTATCAAAACATAGAGAAACCTTGTCAAGCATTGAAAAAAAAAGCCTTGCATTCAAGGAAAAAAAGTCTTCTAATATTAAAAATAAAATTCAAATCTTTATTATGTTGATCAAATACGTATCCAGGCAGTTTGCAAGTATTGGTGAGCGGCAGATTTTGTCAAATATGTTGACAAATTGCCGTGGATTATGGCCTACAATAGACACACATGCTACCTCTACGACCCTCCTCAAAAACGAAGATACACTGTTTTCGATAATCCTGCGAGGGGAAAAGGGTTGTTTATTGGTGCAGCAAGGCATAAATCCAAATATGGTTGGGTGCTTTTCTCTAAAACAACAGAAAGTATTACCTCATTCTTCTTCTACACACCTTTCACTGACAAGATTATTAATCAACTTCCAAAATTGCACAACCAGAATGGTTACACATTTAAAATAGAGAATTTTGACTCGAAGAAATATGAATGGGCACAGCATGGAATCACCAGCACTGGAGCAACGTTTTCAAAGACTCACAGTTTCTTCGGATAGTGTGATATTTGTGTTAAGGGCTCACCGTAAAAAGTATTGTGTCTCCATATGTAAAGTTGGAGATAAAACATGGACAGAGTTTTGGTTTGAAGGTTTCTATGGATGGAGTACCGTTGTGGAATATGCAGATGGAGTCTTCAACTGTGTTTTCTCTCGACGAGTGATAGGCACCTACAGAATTGGAAACTATTTACTTATCCACGAATTGCACCAAAAGAAGATCTTTCTCTCAGTGATTATTTGATGGAGTGTGATGGAGACCTTTTAATGGCTCATAAGTTTTCTCGATGGCGTGTTCTAAAACTTGACCGGTCAGAAATGAATTTGCTTGAAGTTGAAAACTGGGATGATTGATCGTTGTTTTTGGGTAATTCAGCTATATCAATTTCAGTTGGGGAAGAAAGTGAATTATCGAGAATAGTACATTGGTATGATAGCTCATGTTATTTTGATTGCTATAGTTTTTTTTTCGGAATCTCAATCAAAAGCTACCTAAAAGTCACCCATTATGCTCAATGGTTTATAAATACGGATTCAGCCTCCTCGATTAAGAGAAGACAAAACAAGTACTGCCTCCTCGACCTCAACTAAAAGAAGAAGAAAGAGAAGAGAGAAGAGAGTATTTAGAATAGTTTAGCTGTTATCTAATTAAGTTTGTTTTTCGTTTCTTTTTTGAAAGTAATGCTTATCGATTGACACATTCAGGTTGGTTCATTTTTTTGGAAGTACTTCAAATTGCCTACGAAGAAACAATTGCAACAGATTAGCACTTGAACCAAAATCTCTTAACCTCCAAAATAAATAGCAAAACTGTTCAGGTTTTTGTCGAAAATCCATCTAGTCTCAAGCTGGGAATAGTTATTGCTATTTCTGAAATGAGCTATGGTACGATATGCAATAAAGAAACATACAGTCAATTAAACAAATTGATCAGCCTGGAAAAACTATCAATGCTCTATCTGGGTTTAGCTTGAAAGAAATGGAAGTTTGGCCAAACAGAACTCTCAATTTCAGTGAATATTCACAACCTCACTAGTGGGGAAATATAGGAAAATAAATTGAGAATGAACTTTGTTTTAAATTAATATTATAAATAAGGAAAATCAAGCAAGAATCAGGACCCATAAACTGATACTTCTCTGGAACATACTACAACATCAAACAAATAACCAGAGAAAACTCACTCATTTTTGTAAGTCCAATTTCTCAACTCTTTAAAATGTGAACATAATAAGGGCAGTCGGAGGAGTAATTTTGCGAACACTTTCGCCTACAAGCTTTCTTCACAAAAGCATCTAAAGCACTTTCAGGAAAAGCACTTTTTTAATCCAAATATGCACTTTTTTAATCCAAATATATATATATATATATATATATATATATAGAGTTCTCTAAAAGTGATTTTATCAGTTCCAATGTCAAGATTCGTGTTCTCCGCTGGCACAGGCAATAGTGCATGTTCTGATGTTCAGGCCTGGAGAATTTCAACTTGAGGCAAAATTGCAGAAGCACCAAACACAAATGGAAAGTAATACACCAGAAAGATGCTAGTCTTTTTTAACTGAGTTTTTCTTCTCCAAAAGTCCTCACTAGCATACAATGGCAGTATTATCTAAGTTTAGGTGTATATTGATCGATACCCAGTAGAGGAGCCAGATATTATTGATCATTGATGTAAATTTAGGACATACAATCAGTATCAATCTAATAAGAATATAGGAAATAAAGATGCAGGAACTTAATTATATAAATGTAAATATACCATTTGTATTAACTAGTGAACTTCCATTTTTCACAGTTGAAAACAAGATACAACCTATTGACCATTTGATTTAAAAAAAAAAACAGCGTGGATCTCAATGTTTACTGTCTTCGATACAGAAAACAATTTCAAATCTCAGAACTCAACTCTCTTTAACTTTTTATGACTTTGAACTGCAGACTAAATGGAGTAATTCACAGGAACATAATCACTTTCATACTTAGAAAAAACTAGTTTCTTGTTTACTTGTTATGTTCATTCTGCTACAAGGGCCAAGTACAGAGTTCCTCTGTTTTCTCTATCTGCGTGAAAATAGTTTAGCATATTACATACTTTCATTTTGAAGCGAAATTAAGTATTTCAAGGGTTTGTGGCACATTGAATGGCGAACGGAATCCTATTCGTAGCTTCTCTACTGAAGAGATCAAGGCAGAAACAAGCAATTATGAATTGTAAAAAGTTAATAACAAAAGGGTGTATATAAATTGTACAATGGTTTATTGCATGGCCGCTCAATATCTTTTATGAAGTTCCAAAACAATAACAAATTTGATAAAATATAAACTCATACAATATATACATATATAATATCGGAAACGTACATATTTCAGTAATGGTTACTAAATATGGGCCACAAACTCAACATATATCAGAATGGTTAATGGCATAGATTGTCACTGTGTGTTTTCTTAATTTATAATGTATCTTGTTGGTTTTATGAACTTGCAAACTTTTACATTAATTCAAGTTATTTATCAAAAGAAAAAAGGAACTCGTATTTGATCTGCATTTCATAATCAACAATATCCCCTTTGAGAAGAAATAATGTAGAAAATAAAACTAAGATAAACTATAATAATTACAAACGTTCTCTCAAGTCAAGTCTGTTGTATATATATTGATAAGGTGACATGCAAAGGGATACATTGTTTCATCCAAGAGTAACAATGATTCCAAAGGGAAGTAATTGTTTATGGAGGAGACACAATTGTTCATGGAACAATTGTGTCCAAAACGAAGCTATGTGTTTGCCCATGAATAATTACCATGAAGTCTATAAATAGATGAGTAGTGGCAGTACAGAAATCATTAAAAAACAAATGTTATATGTTTGTACTTTCTAGAGAGAGAAAGAAAGCAATTTGTGGTCAAGTGCTCAAAACACGTTCTGATTTCTAGGCTTGGGTGTCTTTGCATGTACCCACCAGTCTCACGACGGTGTTTACAAGATCCTATAGTGGTATCAGAGCTTGGTTTCGCCGGAATTGCCAAAAAATTGGCCGAATCTTTATCACCATTTTTCGATCAATTTGGTTGTTGTTTTTGAAGATTTCTTGATTCAAACGTGTTCTACTCATCAAGAGGAGTCCAAAGAAGCCGGAATCGCCGAAATCCGACGTAAAAAACGGCCGAATCTGCAAAATTCAGAAGACCCGACGACTCGTGCAATACACGCGCCCGAAGGTTGAAGGCGAGTGGAGGCCACGCGCACGGAGCGTGCAGCACACGCGCCGGACCTGACCCGAACCCGGCCCGACCCGATCCAGCCCAGACCCGACCCGGTCCAGCTCAGACCCGGTT
>JAXCLQ010041387.1:0-21789 GCA_035584115.1 Cedrela odorata | reverse complement strand
ACCCTTCATGTCTACTATATATTCCAAACTTATGAAAATAAACTTATACATCTACAAAAGAAATCACAAGTGTTACACTATGAACTCCTGTCAAGGTCTTGAACTTAAATGTGAAATGGTTCTCATAAAAGAAGAGAGCGATTATATTTAAATGTGTGATAATCCTCATAAAAAAAACATCTTTAATTACAAGGTTTATAAACTCCTGCCGATACTTTACACTCAAATGTTTGAGGATCCTCATAAAAAATAAGAGCAGTTTCTTTAATTAAAAACTTATAATTACCTCTTAAGAGTAAGAGCCCAACCTAAAAAATAGGAAAGAAACAATTAAAACCCTAATAAAGGGTAAACACCATATTATTTACATAAGAAGAGGATAATAAAAAAGAAAATTTATATTTAGTCTGATACATGAGGAAATACACATGGTATGATTTTAAGAAATCACAAATGCCATATGACACTAACACCATGGAACCTATCAAAAAGAATATTACAACATTAGTCAAACTAAAAAGTTTAGTATAAAAACAAAAACAAAAAAATAAACTAATGAAGTAAGTGAGAAACATGCACACGCATTTCCAAAATTTAGATATTAAGATTACTTTATAATATACGCAAAAGTATATACATATTTCATGTAATCAAATAACCAGAAAATAGTTTATAGGTTCACATACAGTTTTAAATAACTTAACTGGACTGACCATACTTTCTCAAAAGTTATCTTGACCGAAGCAATTTCGAAACCATCAGTGAGTCTTTCATGCATAAAACCATATACAATAAGTTCTTATTAAATAAAAAATATTATTTCTCATGCTTAACGAAATCATTTATTTTCTATAAAACATGCATTTATAAAAATAATTATTCATCTCACTGATGTTGGTCCCGAGTAATCACTTGGTGACAAGAATGACTCTTCTCGTAATATTTGTCAAATCTAAAATATCTATATTAAGTCACCAAAACTTTCCATAGGGTATCTATATATCTGCACATTAGTGCCCGACACACAGTAGGTTTGCCATGGAAATTTTTTCTTATACCAGCCCTAATGTAGCTCTACTCACTTATGCAACCTTTCAATAGATTTATTCATAGGCTACCTCCCTGTAGCTACAGTAAATAAACAGGCCCACTTGCCATATATTAATATCCAACTTACCGGCCTCATCACCAATATACATGCATAAATTAAATCAATTTTAAATCAATAATATAATCATATAAATAAATCATGCCTTTAAAGTATTTTAGCATGTATATAAAATAAATTTTCGACAACAGACCAAATAAACATTTATTTTAATTTCATGTAAGACAAATATAAACAATTTCATTTTCAAGTTTCTCTTTAACAAGAAAACCGCTTGTTTAGCACACAAGCATACATATATGTATAACACACATATAAATACATATTCATATATGTAATAAATTTACTCACAATAATGGTCGTTGGGCCATCTAGGTCCTTCTCCTAAGTTCTCGGAGCCTAATACTACACATGCATATAATAATGAACTCTATAATTTAATTAATTAAACTTAAATGCACTAAATGCAATACTTGAGAAAAACGTGGTTAAAAACTTTTAGTTTGACACATGACACATTTCTCGAGATTTAACTAATGAATATTATTTATCCGATTTTCAATAATGAAATCTCATAGCCTACTTATTCCAATTTCACATTTTCATCAAAATACTCCAATTATCGCAAATCAACAAAATCTAACATTTTTTACGCAAAAATCAATGAAAATCTCAAATGAACAGTAAATCTTTAAGTTCTAACATGTTCAACATTTCAAAATTAAACTTCTAACGAGTTAATGAACTTATCGATAATCTGTAGAAGCTCATAAAACCTTTAATCGACGATTAAACAGAAAATTCTCAAATCTTGTCGAAACCCTAACTTCCTTCCTTGCTTCCTCTTGTTATTTCTAGCCCAAAATGGTACCATATGGAATAGGAAATGATGGGTAATCGATTGGCAACCAAAATTTGAAAGAAAACGTAAAGAATTTGAAAAGATCTTGACAGATAAAAGTGTTATTAGAAAGAGAGACGAATGAAGAACATTAGGGAGTAGAATCTCTCTCTTGGGTATATATATAAATAGGCAAAAAGATTAAAATGCCCTTAAAAAAATTTAAAAAATTCTTAAACAATCTGCCAAATTTTACCTAAATTTGCGTAAAGTAGCGATACCTTTCGACTGGGTATCAATCCCTTTGGATTGGGTATCGAACTCTTTAGACTAGGTATCGATTCGTTCATTAAAATTTGATTATGAAAATTTCTTCGACACTATGTATTGATACGTTTGCCTTTATGTATCAATCCCTTTGCAATGTATCGATACTTTTAATGAAGATATTGATTTAGTTTAACTTATAAATATTTTCAAATTCTCCAACTTGCAATGTATCGATACCTTTGATGAAGGTGTCAATTTGGTTCATCTTGTAATTTTTTTTTTTGAATTCTCTGTCTTGCAATGTATCCATACCTTTTATAAAGGTATCGATCTAGTTGACTTGTAATTTCTTCTCAAGTCTCTTTCTTTGCAAAGTATCAATCTCTTCATACTCAAGGTATCTAGTTGTTTGGCTTAAACACACAATTCTCACAAAAATTTTAAGCTGAAACCAAATATTCTATAGAACAAATCCTATTTTCTTTCCGGGGGCTTCGCCTTCTGCTCCCCTGCAAGGGCGCTGCCCCTTGACCACGCTCGTTAATCAACTAACGAGACCACCATATGCGTAGAGTGACATACAAAAATTCATTTTATGTTAAACCTAAATTACTCATACTATTAAACTAACTTAAGCTCAACTAATCCTCGATAATGTGTCAACTGACCATGAACGATGCATGTACGAAAATGAAAGTCATACAATGACTATTTTAACTCTATGTTCGAAGAACAGGATTTACAACACTTCTCTAACTCAGTTAAACCTTGAATATGCTTCATCTCCTTATATTTATCAATGTGTAATGTCGAGTCATTTGCCTTTTGTAGGCAGTGATTTGTGGCATCTTGAATATCTTTAATAGTCGCAAATCCATCATTTCTCGAGACAATGGCAACTCTGTCTTGAATTTATATTCATTTTTAGCCTTGGTTCTTCATTTTTCTTCAACTCTCGAGTTTCATCCCGTAGCTGATTTAACTCTTTAAACATGTATGCTCTTTTTCCTTCTTCCACCAATTTCATCCTCTTTCTTCACCAACAATATTATCTGATTGACTCCTCAGATTGTACATCTACTCTGAAGCACATTCAAGACGTTTTGTCATTTCTTCATTCTTGCTTTCTCTAGTTTGGCTTATCTTTTCTCATTCCCCTCATAAATTTGAAATGAGGGATTTATTGTACAGGAGTAGTAAAACCCTCTTTCACTTTTTCTTTCCCTGTGATTAACCTTCTATTTTTCTTTCTGAGCTATAGTAAATCTTTTAGAATGAGGAATACTACTTTGAGATTTTCTACTTGGTCTCACATTTTCCACTAGTTCTTCTCGCCTGTCATAATAATTATTCTCATTCTCTCATTTCTCCTCATTTTCTCTTACTTCCTTTTTCAACTGGTCTTTCTGAAGCTTATTTTTATTCCCTCACTCCACAGTCTTGGGATTGTCTTTGAACTAATAGATAATGTCTCGCCAAATTTTCATCATTTCTTTCATTAATTTGGCTTATTCTTTCAACTCTGCCTTGCAAGGATCTTGTAATTCCTTTTCTTTCTCCTTCAACATCTTACCATGTTAGGGTATAATCACTAGAACCCTCGTTGTTATCTTGTTGGAACTTTGTTGCCACTTCATCTAGTATTCTCTCCATCTTTTCTCTTCTTAATGTCACCACGCTTCTTTCAATTTGACTTTTTTTTGTTTCTATTTTCCCTACAAATTATGCCAATTGTTCACTTTGATTTTTTAACTCCAAGATGTCAACAAGAAAAACTTTTGTCTTCGATAACCTTGAAAAATATAACAAAATGTCGATGGTGTTGATATATGGCAGATGATAACCCTTTAATGTTTAAATAAACAGTATTTAATCAAACCAACAACCACAAATAAGAATAACATTTTGAATGAAAAATGAGTTAAAGAATATATCTATAATATTTTTTGCTGTATAACAGTCTTATTTTCTCTACTTACCCTTGTTTATGGGTTATCTTTCCTTTTTATAGACTCCAACCAAGCGAAGCTGACTTAGTAATAAATTTCCTATTTGTGTGAGATTATTTAAGTAGTGGATAGTTAGACAGGTTTACTTGCCATCAAGATGACGGGTGGTTATTAGTAAACATGGGTTTTCAACCACTGTTAGGTCTTCGGGTTCTAAGTACATGGATTGTTGTTATGATAATTATTAATAAAGGCATTTGTGTTTGGTCATTAACTATTAGTAGGTTATTAGGATGCTCAGTATTGTGAGTTCGGTAGATTATTAAGATAACAATTACACAACAAAGATCAATAAAAATAGTTAATTAAGTCATGTAAATGAAAGTGAAACGACCGTTATGCCGGTGGAGGTGTGTCACTCGAAATTGCTCCATGGATTGTTATTGTGATAATTATTAATAAACCGCCGACCCGAAAGGGAGAGGGAAGTCGCGATTGTCACACGAACCGTGTGAAAAGGCTTCCCCAGGACCAAAGACATGGATATATGCACATTTTAAAATTTTAAACGATTTAAATAAAACATTAACATATATAAAGTACACATACCTTAGATGTTGATGTCCGGATCAAGATACTCATTAGCTTGAAGGAGTGTTACATACACCGGATTGATTGCGACGAGTTTCGGTTACCTGAATTTGTACTTGAAACTTAGAACAAGTTTTCTACACCTAGGAAACTTTTAGGTCTTGTAGAAAAGAAGGAAACTCATAAAACTTCTTTCAATACTTTCCTCTTCTTCTTTTCTCTCTCTATTTTTTTCTTTCTTTCTTAAAAAATTTTGTACAAAACAAATTTATTCACCATTCATCAATGGCGTCTCGACAAAGAGGGGAAAAGAAGAAGAACACTTGCTTTTGTTTCTTAATTCCCAAATTGTGAATCCCAAATTGTGAGATCCAAAACCCATGTTGCTTTCTTTCATCCACACACTTTGTTCAAAACAAAGATAATGAATTACATGTGGCAACAAGCTAATGGATGGATTCCAAAATCCAATCAAATTTCATTAACTCATTTAATAAAATAAAAATATCTTTATACACACACACACACACTTAAGATATTTTATAAGAGAGAGAGAGAGAAAAAGTTATTTTATTTATACAACATAAATAAAATATAATGATTATATTTTAATATTATATCATATATAATTAAATATAGTCATTACTTATAATGTTTGACATTCAAACATTAAATACAAAAGACATTTTCTCTTTTTTGAATTTCTTTAATCATAATTAAAGAATTAATTTTAGCCATTAATTCAAAACGAATGCTCAAGATCTAATCAAGAATTTAACACTTGACAACATCACATGGTGTCATTTGTCAAATAAGAATCAATTTGATCAAATAATAATTATTTAATCATTAATAAATAAACTATTTTTTTATTAATATCCTTACAACAAAATATTTTTTCCTTAGTTTCCAAATGTCCCTAAATCATATTTACGTAATCCGAATTATTACCGAAATATTTTTCACGCATATGTGTGCTAGCACGTCTTTGCCAGAAAATTAATTTTTTATAATAAAAAATTAAATTGTCATCCGATTAAAGTATCGTAACAATATCATTAACTAATTTAATGAATATCGTATATGCTAATAACCATGATCATCAAGTAATCGATATATGTGTAACCATCTGGGTTCACCATAAGCTGGACATGAGTGGATACGAACCCTTTCGCATCACTTTGGTACAACTCCTTGTAATCGAAGTTTCCAATTATCACACGCAACCTCTAACAAGATGCTATATAGTCATATGTACATGTAGTAAAATCTCTCTACTATTGACTCTTAATCAAGTGCAGGTCATTGAATCCTCAAACCCCTAACTCAATCATAGAAATAGGGTCTCAAATCATATATAGGATTTATGTATCCGAAAATACCTTTACAGAAACAAGTACTCTAACCAAAGATTTCATTTCCCATGTATTACATCCCCATCTAAAATCTCAACCTCAAATATTTGAGACAATAGATTTCATCTTGGTCATCACTTGTCCTCATACATCAAGAACACATTGCCAACAAGCTTCTTTCACTAGGCGTAACTGGCCTGATGCGATATACACAAGTGAACGATGTGCCTCAATGCAGATGGCAGTCGTAATACATTAGGTCCAAAGACTAGTGGTACATTAGTACAACTGTATGATGTATCATTGACTGTGAATAATCACCCATATGATTTGTCATGTTTAGTCGTGTTCAGTAATACGTTCTCTAACGCATCACCCATGTTTATACTCTTGTGACATGAGACTTGTCACCTAACTATCAGCATCCAATACTAATCCTTGGAAGCATCAAACATGTCAGTTGTGCAATGTCATAATCTCATATAACATTACTTTAACTAGGAACTAATTCAGATGTATTCAAATCAAAACTCTGTACTCATATTCACAACTCCTTGTAGATAAAGTCATGACTTTATAATACATCTCAAGATCACATTCTGCATTATTTATTTATTAAACAACTGTAAATGTAAAATGATATAAATGTTATTTTATTAATCGTAAACAATTTTATAATTAATTACAGAAATATTTATATACAATGAATGATATCCTTGAACTACATAACACCATTGGTTCTAGGGCATATGTAGCATTCGTGATTTCTTTTAGTAAAACTCATAACCTCAATATTATCTAAGTATATTAAAATTTATATTCATAATATGTTTACAATATAATATTATGAGTGCAAGAGAATTTAACCAAGTTTACACATATTTAGTTGACATGGAATCTGCGTAGGATATAGTATACCTAGTTAAATGATTATTATCATTACCATAATTTGAAATATGTTTTATAGTGTATTAAGTGTTAGAATATTAAGAATGTTATAAAGTGAATTTCTGAGGGCATTTTTGTAAGCTTAAAAAATGTAGTAGCCATGAAGGATAGAATTGAAATTTTATTGCCAACAAGGTTATTTTTGAAATTTTAGATTATGGATTAAAATAAAATTAAGTGGCCATGCATATATATATATATATATATATATATATACATTTTAGGTCTAATTTAATTAGTTAGGCCTAAGCCCTATTAGTTAGGGCCCAAGCCCATGCCAAAATAAATAAATAAATAACATTAAATTTTGCTAAAATTCTCTACACAATCTCAACCATCCATTTGTTTTAATCTAAACCATCCACTTGGCACAATTTTAAGCATGTTTTGTAAGTTTTGAATAAGAATAAATATTAGTTTTTTTACTTTTCAAAATTGGAAAAGGAAGAAGTGTTTACGGGAAAGGTATAAAGAGTGAAGGAAAACAAAAAAGAAAGGAGAGAAAGAGTGAAAATGTGAGGTGAAGAGGAAAGAAGGAAAAAGAAAGAAAGAAGAAGAAAAAGAAAAGAAAATGAAGGCAAAAGAGAGGAAAATGAAAATTTATTAGTGAGTTTTCAAGTTTTCTTTAATTAGAATTTTATTATTTTGGTGTAGCATGCTTAGTGAATTGTTAATGCTAAATTGTAGTAGGAAATTAGAGATTGACAAATTCATGTTATTAGTGCTAAAGTATAGTAAGAAATTAGAGATTGAGAAATTCATATTAGTAGTGCTAAATTGTAATAGGAAATTAGAGATAGATAAATTTATATTATTAATGTTAAACTGTAATTTGCAAATTGGAAATGGATATTGTGTTAATGTGTATATAGTATTTTAAATAAGTAGAATTGGTGGCTATAAAGTATTCTTACCATGTGTATAACATGCTTATAATATTTGTAGCATTTATGTTATTAATATTAATTTGTAGTTAAGAAATTAGGATGCTTCACACATTAACAAAATTGGGTGAGTTTTATTATAAATTATTATATTAATGTTAAATTGTAGGTAAGAAATTAAATATAAATAATATATAATATGTGTTTATAATACCTTAAATTATTGTGTGGATTTGAAATGATGAGTTGTTGAAATAACATTGAATCTCGGCAAAAATCAGAATAGTTGTGATTTTTAGTAGGCCGAGTTTGTGTGAAATAATTGGGAATGTTTGGAAACTTGATAATGCTGGGATTGTCAAAAAAAAGAATTTAAGGAAAACGACGATATTGACTAGTTTCAGAAATTTTCAGCCAAAATTGTTTTTCTGAAATTTTTGTAATTTACATATTTATATATATATATATATATGTATAGGTATATATAAAATAATGGAATGATGTGAATATGATGATAAATATATTTTAGAAATTTATTAAGTGTCGAGTTTGGAAAATGTGAATGTCATAGGAATGTAACGACGAGCATAAATGTGTAACTGAAATAGATTGTGTTAATTTAATTTTAGGCATGCAATATTAATCTAAAAACATATTCAGGGAAAGCGAGAACAAAAGTAAGTAAATCATGCATGTATTTTTAATGTTTTTGAAATCATGCAATATTCGATGTTATAATGAAAATGTGAATGTTAACATTTTGGTACGCCAATATTGTCTTTATGAGATGATTATTGAAAAATTGTGAATTTTAATGTTGAATGTGGATATTGCATTTACGAAATAAATTTGAAATATTGTCGATGTATGAAATATATGAATAAAAATAATTTTTATAACTTATTCATTAGTTATGTTATTCTGACCTAGTCAGGTCTCGTGTCAAATGTGAGACTTACAGGCTAGTAAGAATTTTGTTTAACACACAGTGCGCATTTCTGTTATATGGAAATGAAAATAACCATTATATGCGGTACATGTAATTATGTTCTATATTCAGATCACCGTGGGTGCAGGTGACACTAATTGACTAAGCTATTCTAAACATGTTTATATTATGAATAAATTTCTATGTGATTGGAAAAGTTTGAAAATGTATTGATTTGTTTAAACATTTATACTCTATACTGCATCGACATTAAAAAAAACTTGTATGATTTACTTACTAAAATTGTATCTTACCCTTTATTATTTTATTTTTCAAAGAATAGCAGATAGAAGTGACCAAGGATGCGTACAATACTGGTTAGGCATAAATGAAATTTTTGGATATATGTAATCAATAGGTTAGTTAAATGATAAGGAGTTGTAATATATGTAAATTTGTATATATAATAATTTTTTGTAATTATAAATGTCCAAAATTTAAGAACCAAATTATTTAAGGTAAGTTTCAGTTCTGAACATAACCAGAACCGAAACCGACTTTAAACACCCCTAATAATAGAATAACATTATACAATAAATGTGAGAATGACTTTATATTTAGAACTATGTATGGAATGAGGTGTTACAGCATATCTCCAACAAACTCTTACTTACACTAGAACCAATCACCATGGTATCCAATACCTATCATCTCCAAGTGGTGATCTAGTTGCTGCTGTGACCATCAACTTAGTCAGTGGGTCCACTACGTTATCCGCAGATTTTTTACATGACCAAGTGTTTATCTACTATAAACTCTCTGATCAAATGATATTTCCTCTGAATATATTAAAACTTTTTATGAGACTTCGGTTCCTTAGCCTGAACTAAAACTCCATTATTGTCATAGTATAAAGCTATTAGGTCAAATATGGAAATAACCACTCCAAATTCTGTCATGAACATACGAATCCAGATAGCCTCTTTCGCAGCTTAAAAAGCAATGACATACTCAACTTCTGTAGTGAAATCAATTGTGGTAGTCTGTTTGAAACTTTTCCAACAGACAGCACTTCCATTACATATGAAGACAAATGCAAAAATAGACTTTTATCATTTACATTTGATTGGAAATCAGAATCAATGTAACCCTCAAGTTTTAACTTACCTCCCCCATAAGTCAACACCAAATCCTTAGTTTTTCTCAAGTATTTAAGGATCCTTTTGACCGCAGTCCACTATTCTTCTCCGGGATTTGCCTGATATCTACTCATGACACTTACAGTATACGCTATATCAAGTTTAGTACATAACACGGATAACATAAAACTGCATATTGTCGAAGCATATGGAATCTTTTGCATACACTCGCGCTCAGCTTCAGTTTTGGGTCTCATCTCTCAAGAGAGATGTACACCATAATTGCAAGGTAAAAAACCTCTCTTAAAGCTATCCATACTAAACTTCTTCAGTACTTTATCTATGTACTAACTTTGAAAAAACCTATCATTCATTTCACTCTATCTCTATAGAAGCGAACACCTAAAATGAATGTCGCTTCTCTCAAATCTTTCATTGAGAAAACATTAGACAACCACAATTTAGTCTCAGATAATATGTCCACATCGTTTTCCATGAGAAATATGTCATCTACATACAATACAAGGAATGTGATAGCATTGTTATTTTCTTTTCTGTACACATGGTTTATCAATATTCTTAATAAAGCTAAACGATTTGACTACATCATTGAATCATATGTTCTAACTTCTAGAAGCTTGCTTTAGTCCATAAATGGATCTATGCAACTTACAGACCTTATGACTATCAACAAAGACAACAAACCTAACAAGTTGTTGCATATATATGGATTCCTCGATGAAACCATTAAAGAAGGCTGTCTTTACATCCGTCTACCATATTTCATAGCCATAATAAGCCACAATAGCAAGTAATATCTGAATGGATTTCAGCACGGCTACTGGTGAAAAGGTTTCATCAAAATCAACATCTTGTTTCTGATTATAACCCTTTTCCACAAACATAACTTTAAAAGTCTCCACTTTTTCATCTTTTCCAATTTTTTGTTTGTAAACTCATTTACAACTAATAGGAACAATTCATTATAGTGGATTAACAAGTGACCACATCTGGTTAGCATACATGGATTCCATTTCGGATTTCATGGCCTCAAACCATCTTCTAGAATCGATATCTAATATCGCTTCTTTATGGGTTCTAAGATCTTCCCTCTATATATCTTCTCCAATCATAAATGATTCAAAATCATTTTTAGAAAGGAAATAATATCTCTAAGAAGAGCGTAATATTCTAGTCTATCTACGAAGAGTTCGGTCTACAAAAGATTAAGGATCAGATCGAACTGGTTCATCAATATAAATTAGTTCATTTACATCAACAGACTCATCCATATGAGGTTGATCATTATTAAGCTTTCCAAACTTCTCTAAAAGCTCAATCTTTCTACCTATACCACTGTCCTCAATGAACTAATTCTCAAGGAATTGTGCATGTCTACTAATTAAAATCCTTCGATCAGCATGAAATTAGAAATAATATCATAAACTATCTTTAGAATATCCAATTAATCGATCTTTTTCAAGCTTAGCATCCATATATGATTTTAGAATAACATGTCATGTTTTCATTAAAATAAATTATTTTACATGCATTTATATATGATTTTTTTAAAATATATTTTTATTCACTCACAGACTATATCCTCGTATACTCACCCTCTCACCTTTCAGTTTTAGGAAATCAAGTATTATCTGGTGGTGGTGATCAAATAAGAGTCTAAAACCTCGCAAATATCATTCGCATTCTCGACTTACCATCTTAGTTAATTAGTTTACTGGGTATGTTTTGAGAAACTTATGTATGTAATTATTTATGGATTGGAAAATAATGTATTTGTTTATTATATTTTTATTAATAAAGTATACTTTTGTTTATGAAATAATTTGAATATATCTTGGAGAGACAATATTATATGAATAATTATACAGGAGACAGGTACCTAAGCAGCCTTACAAGCTTAAGAGACATATTTAAGATTTTAGAATATGTCTCAAGGGTCTATGGCGATTGTCATGTGTAGATCTAACGGGCGGGGACGTGACATAAACCATTTACATTCAAGCTAGTGTCAATCAATTTATATCACAAATAAATACAACATTTACTTCAATCAACTATAAAAGTGCAACCATGTTTACACAACTGATTGACAAACAAAATATTTATATTGGCTGTATCAAAATACATAGTTTTGTATAATACAAAAACATGACCCAAATTATAACAATTCTACATGTCCCTGAGTAAGTGGCCGCAACTGTTGCTCCATTTGCCATCTTCAATATCACTGCACCTCCTCCAGTAATTGTTTACTGTAAAGGTTCTGTAACGTTATATAAATATGAGAAGGGGCAGCTGAATCAATTATCCAACTACTTGAATCTGAAGTAACACTTAATTCATTTTCAATAACATGACAAGAAAGCGTACTTTGCGCCTTCTTTTGTCTCAAGTTTTCCATGTAAAAAGAGCAGATCCTCTTTTAGTGACTGAGCTTCTTACAATGATGACACTCGTCATTGACTTGGCTATTGGCAACTCATTTGCCTTTGCCCTTCTGTTTCTTTTTCTTGAAGACGCCTTCCTTGAGTTTAACTCCGGAGGACTTCTTCTCTTTCTTTTTCGATGTGTTACCATAAGACACTGTAGTAAAAACAGTTTCCTTTCCTTTCACCTTGGAGACTCTCTTATGAAACAAAAATATAACCTGAATGTAAAACAATTCTGCATGTCCCTAAGCAAATGGCAGGAATTTTTATTTCATTTGCCATCTTTAGTGTCACTGTACCCTTCTCCAATAACTGCTTACTGTAAAAGTCCTATAACGTCATATAAATATGAGAAGTGGTAGCTGAATCAATTATCTAACTATTTGAATTTGAAGTAACACTTAATTCAGTTTCAATAACATGACAAGAAAGCGTACCTTGCACCTTCTTCTGTCTCAAACTCTCTATGTAAAGAGAACAGTTCTTTTTCTAATGACCGAGCTTCTTACAACGATAACACTCATCATTGGTTTGGCTATTGGCAACTTGTTTGCCTTTGTCCTTATATTTCTTTTTCTTGAAGATTCCTCCCTTAGGTTTAACCCCAAATGACTTCTTGCCTTTCTTTTTCGATGTCTCACCATAAGATACTGTACCAAGAACAATCTCTTTTCCTTTTCTCTTGGAGACTCTTTTATGAAGTAAAACAATTTTATTCATAAGTTTGGGAAGAATCTATTCCAGTTTGCTCATGTGATAATTGGTAACAAACTGGTCAAAGTTAGATGGAAGTGATTGAAGGATCAATTTCGTCTGTAATCCAAAGTCTATGGAAAACCCCAAAAATTTCAACTGACATATGAGGTTTATCATCTTCATAAGATAGAACTCTAGAGGCACTCCCGGGTTAAGCCTCATACTAAACAAAGCATTAGACAACTCGTGCTGCCTGTAGCTAGAACTCTCCCCAAACATCTCAACTAAAGAAAAATAGACCGTTGAAGCATCCTGCATGCCCTTATACTGAGTTTGTAAGTCATCACTCATAGACATCAATATATACGATCTTACATTAAGATCATCGTCTTTCCATTTTTGGAAGGCCTCAATCTCTTCTGGTGAAGCCTCACTCCAAAGGGATTTGGGCGTAAACCCCTAAAGGATGTATCCGATCTTTTTAGAATCCAGAACAATTTTGAGATTCCGATACCAATTCTTGAAATTAGGTCTGGTAAGCCTATAAGTGTTAAGGATTTTAAGAAGAAGGTTAAGCACTCTCTCACTTGATAAGAGATTCAATTTTTGAAGATCTGCAGAAAAAGGAAACACATCAAAATGTATTAAATGTATAATTATATTTCAATCTATTCAATTTTAGACTTTAAATGAAATAGTTATCCTACTACTTTAAATATATCTAATATTCCCTTGATGAGAAAGCTGTAATCCAATTACAGGTTTTCATGGGTGATCATATTTTTATTAAACTCACAAGACTTCACCTAACAGTTATTAATCAAGCAAGTCCAACAAGTCAGAAACTCATTTCTATTTGTATTTCTTTACAAGACGATCAATCCACCTCTAGGAAAAGATACCTCACCTAATAGTTATTGTCGCCTCAACCTAGTTAAGCTAGACCCAATGCTTTTTCTTGAATAGAAGCAAAATCAAACCCTTCACCTAAAAGTTATTGATGGCCAAAGAACCCTTATCAAGAAATAAGTCAAATAGACTACGACACTCCGTAAGGGCGCTCACCTAACAATTATTGGGATATATTTATTTATACAATCTAAATAAAATATAATGATTACATTTTAATATTATATCATATATAATTAAATGTAATCATCACTTATAATATTTGACATTCAAACATTAAATACAAAAGACATTTTCTCTTTCTTGAATTTCTTTAATCATAATTAAAGAAATAATTTTAGCCATTGATTCAAAATGAATGGTCAAGATCTAATCAAGAATTTGACATTTGGCAATATCATATGGTGTCATTTGGCAATATCATATGGTGTCATTTGTCAAGCAATGATCAATTTGGTTAAATAATAATTATTTAATCATTAATAAATAAATTATTTATTTATTAATATTCTTACAACAAAATAAATTTTCCTTAGTTTCCAAATGTCCATAATCCTTAGTTTCGAAATGTTCATAAATCATATTTACGTAATTCGAATTATTACTGAAATATTTTTCACGCATACGTGTGCTAGCACGTGTTAATTAAAAAATTAATTATTTACAATAAGAATTAAATTACCATCCAATCAAAATATCATAACAATATCATTAACTAATTTAATAAATATCATATATGGCAATAACCATTATCATCAAGTAATTGATATGTATGTGACCACTTAGGTCCACTATGAGCTGAACATGAGTGGATACGAACCATTCCATATCACTTCGGTACAACTCCTTATAACCGAAGTTCCCAATGATTACGCACAACCTCTAGCAAGATGTCATAACCCCCAGACACAAATGAATCCATATAGTCGTACGTGCATATAGTAAAGTCCCTCTGCTGTCGACTCCTAATCGAGTGCGGGTTATGGAATCGTCAAACCCTTAACTCAATCATAGGAACAGGGTCTCAAATCATATACAGGATTCGTGTATTCTAAAACACCTTTTAAGAAACAAGTACTCTGGCCAGAGATTTTTTTTTCATGTATAACATCTACACCTAAGATCTCAAACTCAAATATCTAAGCTAGCAGATTCCATCTTAATCATCATCTGTCCTCATACACCAAAAAACACATTGCCAACAAGCTTCTTTTACCAGGAGTGGCTAGCACAGTGCGATATACATAAGTGAACGATGTGTCTCATTAAAGATGGCAGTCATGATACCTCAGGTCAAATGACTAGTAGTACACTAGTACGGTTATGTAACATATCATTGACTGTGGATAATCACCCATGTGATTCGTCTCGTTTAGTCATGTTTAGTAACACATTCTCCAACGCGTCACCCATATTTATGCTCTTGACATGAGACTCATCACTCAACTATTAACATTCAATACTAATCATTGATAGCATCTATAACACCCCCAACTAGGAGATGCTACCGGCAGATAACAGACTCCACCATCACCTTAAGCCTCACTCTCTCTACACGTATTAATACGTACATTTGGTTTTTAAGTCAACAAACATTGTTAATTATATTTCATAAATTACTTAATGCAATGAATCCAGTAATGTTATATAGAAAATTTTCAATGTATTATAGAAGTTTGGTATAATGAAATAAATGATGTAACTTAAACATATATTTTTGAGGATGCTCATGTCTAACCCATATAACACTCTCGAGCGCATGATAGACACATATGCCCTAATGACTGCAGTGTGTATCCATTGTTCTCCGCCTGTGTTTCCACTATCCCAAAATCTCTATTTTCTTTTCAATTACTTATTAATCTCGTACACTTAATGGTAAGGGGGATAAGTCCTAAAGACCCAGTGAGTGAATTAAAATAAAGTAATAAAATCAAATATTATGAAGTAAGAGAGTAAATTTTAAAACATAATTAATCCATAACAATTTAAAACACAATTACTTTAATAAATAAAAAAGAATAAAACTATTTCATGTATAAAAATCTGTGGACGTTTAAGTATAATTTCTGGGCTTGCCAAGAAACTATCCCCTGAGACATCCTCGGTAAACATCTTGAGACTCGTTAACAAGTTTTTCTGTACCAACATATAAAACAATTTTATTAACTCTCTCGTTAGCGTTAGCCTAGATAAAAGGTGTAGTGTAAAACACTAACTTATCCCAAACAGTAACGACCCTACTCTTTTAGTCCTACCAGCCCGACCGCTACATCCTGGTGGGATCTCCATGTCCACCAATCATAAATCGAACTACTATGCGAATTTTACCCATGTCCGAAAACATTATCTCACTCCCTTACGCTTTCCCTGAGTAAGGGAGGGTCATCTATACAAAAGCGCTACCAAGAACACAATACACCAATTCATAACATAAAATCCATTTCACAATATTCATCATATACATCATGTATTCACATAAAATCGTTTTATTTTAAATCAATATCCATAGAACAATTCACACATATCCAATACATTTTTCTAATAATTTACTCTTACTCTAATATATTAATTTCAAACATATCAAATATTCATAAACAATTATTTCATAGTATATTTAAACAGTTAAATCAAATTGATAAAATATGTGCATTTTAAACATTTAAATCAACCGTACTTTTAAAGAAATAAAATAAATATTCATTTAAATTGTTTTTTTTTAAACATTCATGAATAAAACATTTTGAAAATAGATTATCTACTCATCGGTTATAATTATTCTATCCGATTCAAGGTGTTGGCGTCGACTGTTCAGGTGATTAACTAACAATTAAACGATTTCTCGTTAAGATTTAATATAACATATTTATCTAATAAATATATATATATATATATATTATACTTGGATTTTCACCTAATAAAACCTCAATGTGGTTTTAATTGTCTATATTGTTGTAACACCTCATTCTCATACTTATTCAATAAATCATTATTATATAATGAACATCATTTCATACAAAAAGTGTTACTATTATATAATTGTTAAATGTCTACAATTTTTAAATTCCTTACACATACAAAGAGTTATCTATATAACTAGTTCTTAAACTTATAATTATTCTATTAATTACACATATAACCAAGGTTTTCATCTATACTTAACTAACCTTGCACACGTCCTTTGTCACTTCTATGTTCTATTCTCTGAAAAATAAAATTTTTACAATAAAGAGTAAGATAACACCTCAATATACGTTAAACAGAAACGCGCATTGCGAATTAAACAGAATTCTGAACAGCTCACAAGTCCCACTTTGACACGAGACCCGACCAAATCAGAATAAACATTAACTAAAGACTAGAACCATAAAATAATTTTTATTTAAAAACATTCACACATCAACATTATTTTTCAACAATCATTTCATGAATTTGATATCCGCATATAAAACATTCAAAATCCATAACTTTCATATTGTTTTCAAACAGATGCTCAGATATCATATTATTTCAAAGGCAGTAAAAATACATGCACGATTTACTTACAACAATAGGAGGGTAACCACTTCCACTAATGATCTTCCCACCTAACCTGATCTTTCTTCCGGATTCTCGTAGCCTAATACTACAAATATATAAATTATATTTTTTACTATTTAATAAACAATATAAATATTTTAAATGCGATATTCGTAGAATCATTGTCTAAAATTCCTTAGTTTTACCTATATTACTAAGTTCAACTAATTAAGGTCATTTATCTAATTTTTAATAATCAATTTCTATGACTAACTTATTCTAATTCACATTTTCGACTACTCTAAATTTACACATTTTCGTCTAAGTAAACAAATACGGTTTTGATTTCAAATACTATAGCAAAAAACTGTTCATGCATGAGTACTGTAGCAACTGTTCATGCAGAGTACTGTAGTTAACACTGTTTAAATCGGATTTACAATAGCAACATTCAAAAAAAAACTATAGCACCTTTAAAATCACTATTTATCTGATAGAAAAACACATCAATTTCTTCTCACAAACACCTCAATCAATGCTAAATCAATCTAATATTATGTTTTCTACTCCAATTTAACCCAATTTAACATTTTCTAAGTAAAATCAATGATAAATTTCTTATGTAAATAGTAACTCAAATTCAATTTCATGCCCTAAATCTAAAAATCAAGCTTCTAATGAATCATTAAACTTACCCGTAATTGAAATTTGAAAGAAAAACGCTCGAATTCGGAGAAATTAAGCCGAAAATTGAGAAAGAAAGGGAAACGAAGCTTTCTGTTGAAGAAAACTAAGGCTACTAGAATGGAGAAGGAAGAAGGCAAATTGTGTTATATTGTGGAATGCAAAATATCAATTAGACTCATTATTCTTGTTAATATTATAAAAATAGTTTAAAACTTTGTAAAACTTTCATTTTAGTCCTTTTAAAATACTTTTAATGTTTCAAAATCTTTATAATTAATTTCAAAATTAATCCAAACACTATTTTCTTAATCCAAAATTCACTTATAACTTTATAACATTAATTTTATAATTAAACAAATAACACTATTTTAAGCTCAAAATTTAATCATTCGCCCAAAATTCTAAATTATATATAATTTTTAATTAAATAAATAATATCAAATATTCGATTAAATTTCTTAAATATTGTGGAGGTTACAGTTATAAATTTTTAAAATTGCGGGCGTTAGAATTGTATTCACATCTAAATTTTTAATCAAGTCACTAACAACTTAGTTTTAAAATCCATTTTATTCAATATTTTACATTCTACCCTTTCAAAAAATGCATGCCGTTCAAAATCGATAATGTATTTTAACTTAAATTTTTGGAAACACAATCTATTATGAGTTTGGTTTCCACCGTACTTTGCGGATTTAGATTTTGACTCCAATTACCCAAGTTACGCCAAGTTTTTGACATGTAACGTACTAAAAAATGGTATGTTATCGGCAGGACTGTCATTTTCAAAAATTTACTAAAATTTCATTTCTTATCAAAATGAACTAAATTTTGGAAGTGCTCCTAGATGTCCAGTTTCCATAGAATTTTATGGCGACTCAATCCAATATCAAAAACTCTCTCAGATTTTGTTTTTCGAGCCCTACTCAAAATTTCCAACAACCATCATGCCATGTTTTGGTCATACGGTTTTGACATCTTCTGGCCATTAAAGCTACGACCTATCACCCTAGTTTCTTCATTTTTCCGTCCTCTAAATACTCATATGGGAGTGCACAATGACTGCTCATATTTCTCTTAGTTTCACAAGTGTTTTCGACACATTGCGCACACACAAACACTGCCCACAGTTTTCTTCATTAAAAATCTATCACCATTTTATGCCTTATAACCTTTTTATATTTACATTTGTCATACCTAATTGTCATCAACTATGGTCACAAAAGTTCATTGTATGCCCTGCCATTTATATAACATCTTTACCATTTACTTTTCTCATCAACAATATACATATATAATGCATAACTTCCACACACCTTCTCATCCTTTATTTCTTCTTCATTCAACATCAAAACACATCTACCCATACATATATACTCCATTTATGGCATTTCCTTCTTGTTCACAAAATCCACAAATTTAAGTTTTACTTCAATTCAACATGACATAAATATAAGACAACAAATAAAAATTCAAAACCATAAACATATCACATATACTTACCTCTAAAACCAATTTTTCTTCCTCTCCTCCTTTCTCTTTTCCCTCCCTTCCTTCTTCTTCTCCAAATTCGGCCATACCACTCTTCTTCCTCCCTTGATTTGGCCTTCTCTTTCTTGCTTGATCAATTTCCCTTTTTCTTTCACAAGCCCACAGCCAAACTCCCTCCTCACCTCACGTTTCTTCTTTCTTTTCTCTACTCCCTCTTTCACGTTTTCTACTTGCTTCTTCTCTTATGTTTCTTCTTTTTATTTCTTCATTACTTCAGATAAATATAGAAGCATCTAGATAAGTAAAGAAAAGTAAAAAGAGGCTAGATTAATGAAAATTAATTAAGAAGTGGGCCATTCTTTCTTTTTCTCCCTCTTGCTTCTACGTTTTTGTTTTTTTTTTTTCCTTCCTTTTTGCTTCTATTTATCTCTTTTCTTTTGACTTATGATTGGTCTAAACAAAAATAGAATTATCTAAAGAAATGTAGAGTTAAAACATAAAATTGACCTTGTTTCTCTTTTTTTCTCCTTGGCTCACGTGTTGCCATTTCTCTTGTCCAAATTTTGTCTCAATTTGAAAACTTAAAACATTGAATGTTATATTTTATTTAACATTTACAAATGGAGAGCCTGGATCACTTCTCCAAATCAAATGGCCAAATATTTGCCACCTCATTTTCCACTCATTTTTATCCAAATTCATCCTTATCCATAAACCATTTAAATTGATTAATAAGACAACACATGGAATGTTAAGATCTTGACAAATGGAAGGTGAACATTGTGTGAGAATTTATAAAAGAAATGTGTTTATTTTGAATTAAATTAATTATGGAATAATTAATTTGGGCTTAAATGTATAAAATTGGAATTTGGGTTTACATGGCCATATTAGTTTAACTTAAAAATATCTTGGACTTGACTTAGGAATACACTTCATTGGGTCATAATGTAATAATATAACTATTTTAATTATGGCCCTATGTTTTTCTTATTTATACTTTTTTTCTAAATTATAAAAATTTTACATTTTAACCCCTGAAGTTTTAAAATCCTTTCAATCTAGTTCTTCCATTGTTTATAATTATCTTGAAAATAAGAGAAAAATAAAATCATGTACTTAGGTCTATATATGTATCTATGATGTTTTATTACCTAAAATTCGATTTAACTACATGTGCGTAACTTAGACCGATTCCTTCGAACTTAAAACTTCGTAAATTTATAATTAATACCGTAATCGAATGAAATTTAATTATTTCAAATTTTGCGGGTTCTACAGCATCAAACATGTCAATCATGCAATGTCATAGTCCGTATAACATCACCTCAACCGAGAACTGATATGAATATATTTAAATCAAAACTCTGTACTCATATCTACAACTCCTTGCAGATAGAGTCATAACATTATAATACATCTCATAATCACATTCTGTATTATTTATTTATTAAGCAACTATAAATGCAAATTAATATAAATATCATTTTATTAATTGTAAACAACTTTATAATTAATTACAAAAATATTTATATACAATTAAAGGTATCATTGAACCACGTGATACAATTAGTTTTAGGGCATATATCCAATAGTAAAAAGTACGAAGATTGTACTAGAGAACAGAGATAAGGTTTGTTTGCTATCAATTAATTCTAGAGTAAGTTTATCAACTTTATGTGCCTTCTCATTGTGGAAATTGACCAACTAACATGTACAGTATTCAATTTCTGTTTCATCATGCAACTTCAAGAGTAATAAATGTTGTATTATACTGTAACACCTGTAATTTCCTTTGTAGATGTAAAAGCCTAGTTTTGTAAGTTTGGAAATGTAGTAGACATGAGATGGGAATTTTATAGTTAACAAGACTATTTTTGGAATTTTAAATTATGAATTAAAATAAAATCTATGTGGGCTAATAATATATGTATATATATGTTTTGAGCTTAATTTAGTAATGTATATGTAATGGGCTTAACATATATTATTATATATATGTATTGGGCCTAATTTATTTCATT
>JAXCLQ010041366.1:0-21795 GCA_035584115.1 Cedrela odorata | reverse complement strand
TGAATTAACTAATTTACTAAAATTAACAATTAACAATATAATTTAAAAAATAAGAAAAAAATAATTAAAAAAAGTTAGCCATAGAAAGGGAGTTTTATCTAAACTCCAAGATAAAACTCTAGTTTGCACCCATTCTTCCTTGATGAACACAATCACCAATAAGAAAATACCAAATCTTGAAAGTTGTAGTTGTAAGAAAACAGTGTATGCAATTTAGAGAGTAAAATAGATTGTAAAAAAATATATTTTGCACAAGGAGATAATGCCATTTATATAGTAGTATTTAATCTTAGGAATTTAAAATAAAAATTAAAACTAATTTAAATTAAAAGATTCAAAACTTTTGTTGACTTTAATCTCCATAATTAAAATTTTGAATTTAGAAATCATAATTTCCACGGAGTTTAATAAGATAATTAAAATGTTTTGTAACTCTCAAATATTATTAAGAGATTTAAAATAAATGTATTAATAATAAAGTTTTTAAAAACCTTTATCTCCAACAATCCTCCAAAAGGTTTGAAAAACTTAAAAATACATTTATCCATATATTTGCAACATTCTATTATACAATTGGTATAAATGCCTTTCGGGCTTTAATTTATACTTAGTAATATTCATTTGAGGTACTAGAGTGAATTATGTTTTGAACTCAATTCCTTTGACCAAACTTCAATTACCAAACACTTTATAATTGGTTTTAACAGGTTAGGGCTATTATTGAACATGCACTCATATCTTGATTCTCACGAGAGTTTTAAGAGAATAACTAAATTCCCATAGTCATAGCCTCATGGCCACTCTCACTTAGGTGAATCCTCCAAAGATATATGCGATCTATACCTTATAAGATATGCTAGTCTTGGATTCATTCAAGATAAATATCATTCCTTTATATGACAATATAACATTTTGTCATAAGGATGAATAGAAGCATACCTTCTCTTAGATATATTCATAATAGTTATGCTAAAAACTCATTTAGTATGAATTGTTTCTATCCATTGAACGTCCTTTGTGGGGTCTCCAATCATAGAGGTTGGGTTACTTCCGTAGATGACTTCCCTTGTAAGCTTATGGTCTTCCCTCTCAACAATTCTAGAATAGCTTTTCTTGAAAGCACTTTTGTTAATTGATTAGCTTTGTTCAACTTTGATTTTGCAAAATTCAATGTAATAACAACATTCTCAATAAGGTTTTTCATCTACTTATATCTCACTCTAATATACTTATTCATCTTCTTGTTTGTATGAGATTGCTTTACCAAATCTATAACACCTTTAAAATCGCAATGTATTGAAATAGAAGATAAACTTTTATCTACAATAGGCGTTTTAAACAAAAGACTTTTAATTCATTCATCTTCTTTGCAAATAGTTTCTAAAGCTATAAGCTTAGACTTTATAATACTTCTTGAGATTATGGTTTGTTTCTTAAATCCTCAAGAGACAGTAGCTCATTCTAGAAGAAATATGTAACTAGTAGTAGATTTTACATTTATGTTATCAATTATCCAATTTGCATTACTATATCCTTTAATCATATTAGGATAACCTGATAACATAACAAATAATTAATCGATCTTTTAAGATATTTGAATATCATTTCTAAAGCGCTTTAATGTTCATTTCTTGGATTATGAGTATATCTACTGAATCTTTCCATAGTATATGATAAATCAAGCCTAGCTTTATTTATGTATAATAAAGATTCTATTATTTGCAAATACCTCAATTGAGAAACAAGTTCACCTTGATTTTGCTTCAATTTTAAATTAGGATTATAAGGCGTAAAAACCGAAGAACTATTAAAGTATCCAAATTTCATTAACATTTTTTTTCTATAGAACTATTTTGATCTAAAGTGATATCTTTAATAGTCTTACAAATTCTCATTCTTAGAATCATATGAGTGTCAACTAAATCTTTTATTTCAAAATTTTTTGAAATTTATGACTTAACATCATTTATTATCTCCAAATTTAACCAAAATAATCAAGATATCACCTACATATAAACTTAATAAAACATATGCTCCATCAATTTCTTTGTAATATAAACATTTATCAAATTCATTAGCTCTAAAACTATATCATGAAATTACTCTATTAAACTTCTCATGCCACTGTTTTAGAGCTTGCTTAAGGCTATAAAGAGATTTTATATTCTTGTCCCTTCACCACAAAAACTTCAGGTTGCCTTATATATATATATATATATATATCTTCTTTTAAGTCTCCATTTAAAAAGACAGTCTTCACATCCATTTAATGAATAACTAAGTTATGAACTAATGCTAGAGTTATCAACATTCTAATCAACGTAATACTAGAAATAGGTGAGTAAGTATCAAAATAATCTATCCATTTTTTTTATTGAACCATTTAACAACTAACCTACCTCTACACTTATCTATAGCACCATCAGGTTTGAACTTCTTCTTGAAAATTCATTTACAATCTATAGCCTTACTATTAGGAGGAAGATCTGTTAACACCCAAATGTTGTTTTGAGTAATAGATTATGTTGAGGATATAATTGAAAATCTAAGTGAATCCCAATGAGCCATGGGCCAGAACATAGCTCTATGAAGAATAAAAGAATATCTCGAGGTCTGGCCCAATCTAAGAAGAAATATCTAAGGGATAACAAAGATCTCAGAAGTAGTAAGAGCCGAGATCTCTTAAGGTCATGTCAAAAATCTCGGGTCAAAACCTCATTTCGAGACTACCTTATAAAGGTCTCGGCCACAGCTTACAAGGGTCTCGACTACAGCTTATAAAGGTTTCATCCACAGCTTATAATTGTCTCAGACATGTAACACTTGAGTTCATCTTAGATGGATAAATGAGCCTCAAACAAATGCTCCCGAGACTTCATTACAGTTACATATCTATGAAGAATTCATTTCCTTCCTAAATTCTCTTTGGATTATTCCATAATAAGGATTCTTAGGCTGATAGAAGTATTATACGAAAATGGCTCATTCTATAAAAGAATTCTTAGCCCAGTAGACATACTCTATAAGAACAACTTAAATCCCATAAAATCTGGAAAGTTGATGCTTATAAAATAAAATTTTCATGATTCTTGGAATCTAAATACGATTGAGATTATTGTTTCCAGATTTTATAGAATTCTACTAAGTTTGAGAGACTCACACTTATAAAAAGAGGCTAATGACTATCAGGTACATATGATGTAACTCTATTAGAAGAAGCTTATATTCTTCTTAGCTTTTTTTCTCTCTCACATTATAAAGTAAAACCCTGACTTAAGCAACGGAGGGTTTTTACCTGACAATTGGCTTTTTACTCCTAAAGTCTTTGATTGTGAGCGCAGGTCAAAGCTAGCAGACAAGAAAAGAGGAAGAAAATCGTTGCTGGTGCACAGAGTCTAAGGAAGGAATTTTGCTGCATCAATATTTAGAGTTGTTTGTGAGAATCTGAACAAAAAGTCAAAAACCACTGTAAAAAAAAAAATCATGGCAACCACACGAACTTATGTAACAAAAAGTCGAACAATGATAATGGGAAATTACCATGACAATTCCCTTGAAGAAATAGCAGCAGTAAACCAAAACGATGATAATCAACTACCATTCTTGGAGGGTGCAAACCACAATTTAGAGGCTCCGCATCAAAATCCCTCCAACCTAGGAGTCATAAAAACTATATGGTTGATTAAGCGATTGATTGATTAAAAAAATAGAAAAAAATAAAAAAAAAGTTTCAAACCCATACCAACAAAGGCCGTTGAAAGCAATATTCTAAGTGTTCCACATACCAAAGATTATGAAACCAATCTCCGACGAAATATCACCAGGAAGAGGCATATTGCTGTGGAAAAAGGAAAAAGACTCATTCACCTTGGGATAATATTATATAAAAAAAACTCGAATCTAGGTGGTATGGTTCCTAAGGCCTACCTTTTATTCACTTCGAGGTAATATTTTTCAAAAACCCAAATTTAGGTAGTATGGTTCCCGAGGTCTATTTCTTATTCACCTCGGGGTAATATTATCCAAAAATTTGAATATGGGTGGTATGGTTCCTGAGGCCTATCTCTTATTCACCTCAGGGTAATATTTTTCAAAAGCCTGAATCGGGGTGGTATGGTTCTCGAGGCTTATATGTTATTCACCTCGGGGTAATATTATCCAAAAAACCTAAATCTGAGTATTATGGCTCCCGAGGCCTATTGTTTATTCATCTCGGGGTAATAGTATCATAAAACCCAAATCTAGGTGGTATAGTTCCCGAGACCTATATCTTATTCACCTCGGGATAGTATTAACCAAAACCCAAATCTGGGGGTTATGGTTCTCTAGGCCTATATCTTATTCACCTCAGGATAATATTATCTAAAAGTCCGAATCTAGGTGTTATGGCTCCTGAGGCTTATATCTTATTCATCATGAGGTAATATTATTCAAAAGCCCGAATCTAGGTGTTATGGTTCCCGAGACCTATATTTTATTTATCACAGAGTAATATTATCCAATAACCCAAATCTGGGTGTTATAGCTCCCGATGCCTATATCTTATTCATCATAGGGTAATATTATTCAAAAGCCCGAATCTGGGTGTTATGGTTCCCAAGGTCTTTATCTTATTCATCACTGGGTAATATTATTCAAAAGCTCGAATCTGGGTGTTATGGTTTCCGAGGTCTATATCTTATTTATCACGGGGTAATATTATCCATAAACCAGAATCTGGGTGGTATGGTTCTCAAGGCTTATATCTTATTCATCACGTGGTAATATTATCCAAAAATTTGAATCTGGGTGGTATGATTTCTGAGGTCTATATCTTAAAACGTCTCGGGGTAATCTCTTCCCGAAGCTCAAGTATTGATGACACAGTTCTCAGACTTTAGCTTCTCATTTACCTGAGGTAATAGTTTCCATAGCTTGAATAAGCCCCAAGTGCAACCTCAAGATGTATAAGAGCAAAAGAAGTTTTCGGATGACTATCTTAAAACGTCTAGTGGTAATCTCCTCCTGAAGTCCAAGAATGGGTGATACGGTTCTTAGACGTTAGCTTATTATCTACCCGAGATAATAGTATCCTCAGCTTGAATAAGCCTTGAGCACGACTTTAGGACGTACAAGAGCGAAAAAGGTTTTCGGATGATTATATCTCAAAACGTGTTGGGACAATCTCTTCCCAAAGCCCAAGTATGGGTGACACGGCTTCTAGACATTAGCTTATTATTTATCCCGAGGTAATAGTATCCTCAGCTAGAATAAGCCTTGAGTACGGTCTCAGAATGTAAAAGAGCGAAAGAGGTTCTCGGATGACTTTCTCAAAACATCTTGGAGTAATTTCATCCCGAAGCCCACGAAGAGATGACATGATTTTCAGACGTTAGCTTACCATCTACCCCGTGGTAATATAATTCTCAACTCGAATAAGCTCTGAGCATGACCTTAGGACATACTAGAGTGTAAAGGTTCTCGGGTGATTATGTTCTCAAACATCATAGGGTAATATCTTCCCAAAACTTGAATATTGGTGAAATAGTTCTTAGATGTTTACTTCTCAAATTGACTTAAGGTAATATTATCTAAAAATCCAAGTATGGGTGGCTTGGTTCCCAGACACTTATTTTTTACACATCTCGGGGTAAATATTATCTAAAGGCTCGAATATAGGTGACTTAGTTCCTATATCTACCTCTGGAATAATGTGGTCCATAGCTCAAATAAGCCTTGAGCACGACCTCAGGACATACAAAAGCTAAATGGTTCCCAGATGACTGCAGCAAAAAAAAATTTCAGTGAGGATAATAATATCTAAAATCCATTAAAGTTGGGAAGTTAAGACATATCAGTAGTCAGTATGATTTCTGCTTGAAAATACCATCTCTAAGAAAAGAAGAATAGAAGATTGATTTTAGTGGTACAAATTTCATTCTTTTAGTTTAGTTCAGGTCAGGTTTTTTAGAGCATTCCCTGATAACAATTGAGTTTTATAAATTATGTAAAGTTTCAAGTATGAAGAATGAAAGGAAAGCAAAGTAATAAATAAAATAAAAAAGTGGCCACACAATTCAATTTTCTCATGTTAGCCGGGGAGATTGGTGGATTAGTTGGAGTGTCAGTCTGATTAGTAGAAGGAACATGAGGAATCTCGAAGTTATGATGGGGCTCTCTCAAAGCAAATGCTATTCAAGGAGTTTTCACCAAGGGGTGGACGCGCATGTCACAAAGTCTCATATAGTCAAGTCAAATTCAATTCTGGATACTGACCTTGGAACGTCTCACAGGAACACAAACCTTCTCAGCCTTGGCGAAATCTTTGACACTCTGTCTGGGACTCATTTAGATTATATTCAAAGGTGCTCATTCTCCTACTGTACTTCGCCTGAAAAGATTTAGCAGTAGCCACTTTGACTTGAAGCTCCTTCATCTCTCAAGCCCATTTCTTTTTCTCAGCCTCAAGCTGAGTCTGCTCCATGGCCAAGTTCCTCTCCACTTCCTCAATCTTCTACCCTAACCAGACAGTCTCTGTAGCCGTTGGACCCATGGAGATAGCATCAATGGCGTCTCAGAGGACCACAACAACATATTGCATATGAACAGATTATGTAAATAACAAAATGTTAAAAAAGATAAAGAATATTTGATTCTCTGAAAAGCATAATGAGGGTTAACTTACCCGGCTCGGCCACCTCAGCAGGTAGTCTAAAATCCCTAAGGCGTAGCAGCCGCTCGGGCATCTGAGTACGCAGATAGGATATTTTCCACCTGATGGTGGATATATGGAAGGAAGTGAGCGAAGAACTTCATTTTTGTTTTCAAGAAGATTCTCTGAGAGAAGATGAGATGTGATGATATTACCACCATTTTTCCAAGCCGGCATCATTTTCTTTTTTCCTCAACCCCTCGTCCTCATTAACAGCAATAACCTTCCTTTTGTGTTTTTCCTTATCTATCTTGGGGGTAAGAGGAGGTGGCAGGTCTCTTCGGGCCTCAGCTCCTTTAGTAGAGGTCGATGACAGCAACATCTTAGAGAGTAGATGTCTTAGCCATGTTCTTAAAGGCTAAAGGCTCAGCCTCAGCCTCAAGGGCTTGAAAGGGCTCTATAGTCTTTTTTACTCTTTGCCAACTATCTCAGTATATTAAAAGGGTTCTACACTGGCTTCTTTGGGACTCGAAATGATGTTGTCAGGTGAGTCAATTGAAAGTTGTCACATGGATGAAGGCTAGCGGATTTTGAATTAGCATTAAAAGTTTATGTATGGGTACGTTTTTTCAAATCACAACTTTTTAGTTTTGCCAAACAACCACTGTTTGACTAAAATTAGGAGGCTTGATGTTGGGGATATAATTCAAAGCCTAAATGAAGCCCAATGAGCCATGGACCTAGAACATAGCTCCATGAAGAATAAAGGAATATCTCGAGGCCTGGCCCGATCTAAGAAGAAATATTTAGAAGATAACAAAGATCTCAAGAGTAGAAAGAGCCGAGACCTCTTAAGGTCATGTCAAAAATCTCGGGTCAAAACTTCATTCTAAGACCACTTTATTAAGGTTTCGGCCACCGTTTACAAGGGTCTTGGACACAACTTATAATTGTCTCAGCTATAACTTATAAAGGTTTCAGCCACAACTTATAAAGGTCTTAGATATGCAACACCTGAGTTCATCTTATATGGATAAAAGAGTTTCAAACAAGGACTCCGAGACCTCACTACAGTTACATATCTATGAATGATTCATTTCCTTCCCAAATTCTTTTCGGATTATTTCATAATAAGGATTTTTAGCCTAATAGAAGTATTATGTGAGAAGGGCTTATTCCATAATAAGAATTCTTGGCCTAGTAGACATATTCTATAAGAAGGGCTCAAATCCCATAAAATTCAAAAAGTCAATGCTTACAAAATAGAATTTTCGCGATTCTTGGAACCTAAATACATCTAAGATTATTATTTCTAAATTTTATAGAATTCTACCAAGCTTGAGAGACTCACACCTATAAAAGGAGGTTAATGGCTATCAAGTACGCATGATGTAACTCTGTTAGAAGAAGTTTATATTCTCCTTAGCTTTCTTTCTCTCTCACATTATAAAGTAAAACCTTAATTTAAGCATTAGGGGGTTTTCACTAGACAACCGACTTTTTACCCCCAAAGCCTTTGATTATGAGCGCAGGTTGAAGCTAGCAGACAAGAAAAGAGGAAGAAAATCGTTGCTGGTGCGTGGAGTCTAAGGAAGGATTTTTATTGCATCAACAGATTCAAATTCACTACTTATGACTTCTTTCAAAAAATGTACATCTAAAGAAATCATAACTTCTTTATAAGTTGTAGGATCTTCTTCATCTAGAAAAGTATAAAAATCTTTTTCAAAATTCATAACATTTCTTATTCCTTTACTATTTTTAAATTCCTCTAAAGGATCAACATGAGTACTATTAAAAGGCTTTTATAAACTTATTGGCTTCTCAACTTTGTTTCTAAAAGGAAAAATATCATATATCTTCAAAGTAAGTAGTTTCTCTAAATTCTATCATTGTGTTATTAGATATCACACTAACCTTAGAATTTATGACTTGAACCTATTAGCACTACTATTCTTAACATAACATATAAATACAATATTTATAATTTTGGGCCTATTTTCTTTCACTTAGGGCTTATTACACCTATTTTCACTAAACAACATTTTAAGAATATTAAAGTTAGGAGCTCTATCTTTCCAAATCTCATAAAGTATTTTCTCTTGATCTTTTGTAGATACCTTATTTAATATGAAATACGCGGATAACATTGCTTCCCTCCACAAGTTATCGGGTAAACCATAACTTAACAACATTAAGTTTACCATATCTATTAAGATTTTATTCTTCCTTTTAGCAACACCATTAGATTATAGTGAATATGACGTTGTTAGCTCATGTATAATTCCATTTTCATCACAAAATGTAGTAAAATCACTAAGAGTATATTCTTCGCTTTTATCAAATCTAAGTTTCTTTATCATTTTCTCTAATTGGTTCTTTACCTCATTTTTGTGTACTTTGAACTTATCAAAAACCTCATCCTTAGTCTTTATTAAAAATACATAACTGTAATATCCACTCTCCTAATTAGATTAGGAGAGTATTTTATTACTTAATATGATAAGAAACATATTTTTTTAAACATAAAACATGATAAGGATAAGTTTTATTTTATTTTAACTAAAGAATATATATATATATATATATATTAAAAAGTATACATCCCGTATATTTTTTTACTAGGGTTTCTTATCTTTTTTCAACAAAATATAAAAACGTATTTTTCTTCCTTACCTCTCTGCCTTCCACTTCTTTCAACGTAATTTTTTTTTATGATTTTCGGTTCTTTAAGCTTTTGATTAATAGAGGTAATATTTTAGTTTTTTTTATAATTATTGTTTTGATTGTTTGAGTTTGTATTTATGATCATTTTTTTTTACATTGTTTTAGTATATATTAAATAGAGTTCTTTAATTTAATATTGGTAAGGTAGTAATAAATCAATGAGAAAACATAGCTTGTTTAAATTGTATTACAATAGTAGATTCTTTGGATTAAACTTTATAGTATTTATTGAGTATAATGCCTACAGAAATATTTTAACGAAAATTCTGTCATGATTGTTTATAAGAAATTTTATAATCTGAATCCTTATGCGACAAGAAGATTTTAGAACTTTATTTTACTCAAATTGGATAAGAAATTGATTTTATATAAATCTTTGAAGTTGGTTACTGTAATATGGAATTTTGTGAATCTTGTGAAATTATAGTTAAATATTTATTATTTTAAAGTATCAAACTGTAACAATCCAAAATTCAGAGATGTTATCACCATGTGATAGAACCTATTATCACCTTAAGCCTTACACATACTGTCTGAATGCCAGTGCTAAACATGCATGCACAATACATCTTATAATACATAATCATGCAACTCAAGGGGCGATGTGTCTCCACTGATACGATATATAACACAAGTGCTTACTTTACAATATATAATATATTAAATATACAATCGACTGACCATATTTATAAATACAATACTCGACGTCAAACTGAACGTCATGTGACATAATGAGACATACAACAATGTACATGACATGAACCCATTAACCGTGGTGACTACGATATATACCCTTTACTCAGCTCGTGTCTTTTTGATGCTGAAATAGCTTTTCAAATATAAGGTCCTGTAAACTGAAAAGTAGAGTGGTGAGTCAAAGAAGTCTTAGTGAGTGGATAATATAAAGTAAGAAATAAATATTTTAAAAATTTAAGTTATATTGTAAATAAATTCAACTTAGAATTTAAATACCAAAATTATGCAAGTGATATGCTGTAATAAAGAAATATTCAAACTGTGTTATCGAAAATTGGATTCGACATCATACTTCAAAACTGATCTGCTGTGATAGAACCAATTTTGGAAAAATGGTTATAAATCAGAAAACTTTGTGACTTTGATATCTTGGCCTGCAATGTGTCATAGTCACCCAGAATACAATTTCTGACCCTGTTCGGCGACTTCTGGCCAGAAGGCAAAAATCATTTTAGAAATCGACAAATTTCAAAATTATATTTTCTAGAAAAATTTTAATAATAGCTTTGTAATTATAATGTAAATCAGTTCTGCAAAATCAAAGAAAATGTATCCCAAACTTTTTCCGTATCAATGTTTTAAATCATAAAATTAGGAAATACTAAATTGAATTTCCATAACTTTCTAGCATAAATTGATTATATCCAAAAGAATCATAAATTCATGAATGCATGAAATTGTCATTCCATCATATATCAGCAATTCTAATCCATATTTCAAACATTTAACTAAAATAATTTTTCAAAGAGGTAAAATATCTTTTCACACTTGTATTCGTTCAATAATAATAAATATATTTACTAGTTCGTAAAATAATAAGTTTTATAAAATAAATAAAGATTTACTCACTCAACCATTATTCTCAATATTCCTTTCTCGTATGTTATCACTTAAATCACAGTCCGTGTATTCACTTTACTCCAACACATCGTCGACATCCTTGACAACAATTTTAATATTTTTAATAGTCATAAATTTATAAAGCAATGATCACAACTTATAGGTTTGCACTAACCCACACTTCCTCGGTATTCTCAAAAATAATTTTCATAATCACAATGGTCATAAATTAGTTTCAATTCATAACATATAGTAATCCAACACTTTTGCGACATTCTTATCATTTCAACTCATAACTCCTCAATTTTACAAATCATCACATAATATTAATACATACTCTTAAATGCCACAACTTCAAGTCACAATTAATAAGCACATCATAATTCAATACAATCACAATATCTTCGAACAATAATTTTTCGTAACCATAAAAGTAATAATTCTATAAGGTAATATTCAAGGTAAACTTATAGAAACTGAATAAGTGTCTAACATATACAGAACTCAAGTCACAACTCATACCTTCAAGATGTCGTAACACATTATCAGTATTCTCGAAAACATATTACCATAATCAATATGGTCATAATTAGGGATGGCAATTTTGTTCGCAAACCCGTTATTACCCGATCCTCATGAGACAAATTTAGTATCCCTTATAGCGGGTTTGTGATAGATTTGGGAAACAAATTTAAAACCCGCAACTGGTTTAGATGAGTAAGGGTGCGGATAAATATTCGTCGATATCCGCAAATTTTTTTGAATTAATAAAACAAAAAACAATGTCGTTTTTAGACATTAATTTCATTAGCGTTTTGAAATCTATCAAAACTTTACATTTTCCCACCCATTGGTTCTTAATTCCAAACAGTTGACCTCTCGTCAGATCTCCAAAATCAAGCTTTTGTAATCAAATCTACACTTTACTCTGCACGTTAAATTAACAAAACCCTAAACCCAATTGGATTTTTTTTTAGTTCAATTTTGACCAAGAACAAAATACCCAAAAGTCTATAGAGTGAGTGAGTAATATTTTTGCCTTAAAAATAGGGGAAATCTCTAGGAAGATCGATTTCGCATATAAGTTTTACTACTTTTGAAGATTTCTCTTTCGCTTAATGACCAGAATATAAGGCCTTGACACGGCTACCATAAGCTTTGCTTTTTATGAGGTAACTTCGGAACTTGGCTCAATTAGTTTCATTTTACACACCTTACAGTTGTATACAAGTAAAACTCCATGCATTTTTGCTTTCATGATGCAAATGTAATAAGAAGATTCTTAAATTTGTTGAACATATTCTTTAGTAAATAAAAAAATAATTTCTGAAATTGTGTTAACATATTTCATTCAAAAATTGAAGCAAACACTAGATTTGTTTGAGATGAATTGCTACAAATAGGAAGCAAACACTAGATTTGTTTGAGATGAATTACTACATATCTACAATACTAGATTTGTTACTATAAAATTTCATTTTTTTGGTTTAAATTTCTCTAGTTCAGGTTCTTGTTTAGGCATAGCCATCAAACTTATTACACTTTTATAAGAACTTCTTATTGAATTGGACATATAATTTGAAAGGATTAAGTTGAGGACACAAAAATTTGAACATGAAACTTTGGTTCTTTTACATAAGAGATTATTATTAAACATTAAACTAAAGAAATGATCATAATTACTTTAGTTTTTTAAATGTGTTGTTGTATCAATAATCTTGAACATGAAAGAATTGCAAATGAAGAACAAAAGTGAACTCTGAAGAAATTTGAACAAGACGAGTTGAGGACACAATAAGTGATACGCATAATCATGATGCTTGCATTGTCAGAATTTTTTTCCTTTTTTCCTGGCATTCTTCTATGTAACTTGTGCTCAATTATGGGTTTATACTTGCATTAATGAATTAACTAGTTATAGATTGTGTTTAATTTAATTTTGTATTACTTATATTTTATATTTTACGTGAGTGATGTATTTTATTTTGAATTAATGCTAAAAATTTTATTAAAAACCCGCTAAAAATCCGTAGATATCCGCACATGTTTGGTAAATATTAAGTACCCATTTAAGTGAGTTTAGTGATAAAATATCAAACCCGCTGCAGGTTTGGTACGAGTATGGTATAAAATTTTTTTTTGTGGATGCGGGTTTGGAGATATCCGTCCCAAATCCAATCCGCTGCTATCCTTAGTCATAATCTTATAACCCAATGACCAACGCAATATTAAGAATTTACCCAAGTTTTTTTTATCACAGGTATTTCATTATTAAATTCAAATAATTAATTTAAAAATATAACTATACACTCACCTATGCGTTTCAAAGGTTCACCATAGGTTACGCGTTGTAGCCACAGAATATTATATATATATATATATATATAATACCTAACACATTTATAAATTTTATCGATTCAATGCCACATCACCATTATCTCAATTTACAAACAAGTCGGGTAATTAAATATCAATGTCCCAAGGGCCATTTTCATAGTTTAAACAAGTTAATATCTCTATAAAATTACCATAAAATAGGGCATTAAGCTCTTTTAATTATTTTCATACAAACTTGGTCTACCAAAAATCGCAACTAGTCCGATTTTTATTGAGATTCAAGTTCAATTCAAAAATCTCAGTGTTCTTATTAAATCTAAAGGGTTCCTTAAAACCAAGTAATGTAAGTTTGAAATCATTGTAAAACAAGATAAGTCCACTCATCTATTACAATGTGATCAACTCGTACCAAAGCGTGGTCGATGAATGTTCCAATCAACAATTTGCAATAAAGTCTCCCCTTAGGACTTTTTTTATACAATATTTCTAACGTGTAAATAAATAAATAAGCATGTTATACATTAACACTTCACCTTAACAGAATTTAAAATGCTTATGAGCATTATAAAGTCCAAACCAAAATTATCCCAATTGAGTGTTCGCAAATTTATTTTTCCGATTACTCTTAAAATAGTTCACTACATAGGAAAATTTTTAAACTTGCGATGTACTAAATTGGCAACGTATTATAATCTAGATTTTTGGCCGTACACTCCATTATGAGTCTAGTTTTTATCGCATTTTACAGATTTAGGTTTCGTGTAAATTCTGTTCTTCAAACATAAGGGTAAAATAGTCATTGTAACGACTTTTATTTTCACACATGCATTAATCATGATTAGTTGACACATTAACGAGGCTTAGGTGACTTAGGTCAGCTTATGATATGAGTATAACGAGTATTAAGTAATTGAGATTTAATATATATTGAGTAAACAGAATGATTCCATGAAATAATAGGTCTCAACATAATATTTTCAAGTTTTTAGAGTAGGTTGACTAAGTGTTGATGGTTTTAGACCCACGAAAATGTAGAACTGGTTGATCGGATGCGAGAAATGGTCAATTAGCAGAATGAAATTTAGGGATTTACTATTCATACAAAATTTATATTAATTTTGTGTAAGGAATGATATATTTATTATTAATTGGAGTTAATTATAGTATTGTGATGAATATATATTTAGTAATTATTTGAGTTTATTGAGTTGATATAGTAGTTAGATATGTGATTGGTTATTAACTTGAGTGTGGAATTTAGTATGTGATATAATATGTGAAATTTGACTTGGAAATGTGAAATTTGACATGAAAATGTGAAATTGAAATAAGTTGACCATAAGATTTTATTTTTGAAAATTAGATAAATGACTTCCGTTAGTTAAGCTTCAATAAATGTGTTGTGTGTCAACTAAGAGATTTGAGCCATATTATCCACAAGCATTGATATGTAATTATTTGAAATCGTAAAAGTCATAATTTTATACATATGAGGTATTATGTTCCGAAAACCCAGGACAATAACTATGGTGAGTAAATTTATACGTACATGAATATATAATATATGTATGTTATATATAAAATGAAATTTGAAATGAAACTGATTTATATGAATTGCACGATATTGGAATGGCTTACAAAATTGGTTTACTATTAAAACTTATTTAATATACATGTTAAAATGGCTGGGGAGACCGGATTTTATTTATACAATTGATAATCATTGTTTGAAAATGATATGGTAAGGGAGCCTGATTTATTTATATGTTTTATAATCATTGCTTTGAAAAAGATTTTATTATGCATATATATTGGTGATGTGGCCAGTAAGCTTGATATTGTTATATGGCCAGTAAACCTGTTTTTTTTTTATTGTATATATAGGGAGGTAGCCTATGGATGAACTTATGAGTGGCCGCATAGGTGAGTGAAGCTGCAGTAAGGTTGATATAAGAGAGAAAGGCCATGACAAACTCATTATGCACTGTTGCATATATGTGTTATTATAGATACCCTATAAAAAATTTTAACGGTTTGATAAAGCTATCTTAAATTTGACAAATTACGAGAATAGTTTCTCGTGTTATTAAGTGACTACTCAAAGCCAACATCAGTAAGGCAGACTTATTTTAAAAAATGATATTTAAAAAAAATGAATGATTTTATAAAACATGAAGAAATGATTTTATATTTGATAAAACTTTATTGCATATGGTTTATGCATGAAATGTTCACTGATGATTACGGTTTTATTCTCGACCAAGGTAGCGTGTCGAGAATGGATGATCAGCTCGGTTGATTATTTAAAAACTGTTTGCAGACCAAACAAAATATTCTATGATGATGTGATTTAAATGAACATGTTTATATATTTTTAAGTATATTGTTTAAGTAAATCTTAGTATATGAATTATGAAAATGCGTGTGCATGTATGTATGTATGTATATATATATATATATCTCTGTATTTATTTACTTACTGAGTATAGAAGAATTGGTACTCATACTCAATGAGAATTCTCCTTAAAATGGAGGTCATAAGTTTAAGTCAAAGGGGAAGCAAACTTCCTTTAGGAGAAGGAACAAATACATCAATAGTCGAGGTTGGAGACCTCAAAAGGTCGATGGAAAAATTCATGCTCAGTAGGTTAGTGAGGGATATTAGGCTGTAACGTGGTAACTCGGTAGTCTAAACTTGAGTTGATGGGGAGCTGACGGTAACTAAGTCGAGGGTTGGGGCTTTACATTTTGAATCTGATTGCTCAAGTTATTAACATGTTTCGACAAGTGACACAAATAATACAAGGCGTAACATTACTACGGGCAGCCCTATTCCGAATTTTTCTGGGAGTTTATCGTTGAACATTTTGACTTGGTTTATGCTTTATTATCCATTTTTATATCTAGTTTGCACTACTTTTTACAAATTTAAATTTTCAATCTAATCTCTTAAGTTATAACTGATTTTTGATACGCGACACAACGAGACAAAGTGTGTTACTACGACAAGGTAACCCTATTCTAAATTTTTCTAGGCATCTATTTATACACTGATTGACTTGGTTTTTGACTATGTTATTTTCCTATGTGTTTAGTTTTTATAGAATTTTACGGCTAGTTAATCTAAAGCTCGAAACTCGCTCAATTTCTATTTTACGGAACCTTGTTCAAAATTTCATCAACTAACATATACACCGAATTCTCTCAGAAACCTCGCCGCCCCATATTCCGCTCAACTCCGCCATCACATATCATGTAAACATACTTTATTTTTACATTTTTCAACCCAACAAATAGTCATAGGGATGCACAATAACAACCAACGCTCTACGCATGTCTACATTTCAGTTTTCGCAACATAAACACATAAACACTGCCATTATTCTCAAAATTTATCAACTAACTAATTTACAAATCCATTTTTATGATAATCCCACATTACTCTAACATCAAACACTACCCTATAATTAAATCATTCATTGTTCAAGCCATTTATCACTAACAAACCATACAACACATACCATTTTACAAGCAAATCATACCAACACAATCCATATTTTTCGAAGACATAAATAAACACATATACTCACTTCTCACTTGCTGAAAAACCAGGTTCCTTCTCCTTCTTGTTCCATTTTCTTCTCTTTCTCTTTGCCTTCACATATTCTCCCTTCCCTTCACCATTCGGCCAAGACCCATTTTGGGTATCACCTTTCCTTTCTTGTCTCTCTCTCTCTTAACCAACCAAGTTCTCTCCCTCTTTCTCTCTCTCCCTTGATTTGCCAAGCTTCCCTTATATTTCTTTCTTCTCTCATCTTCCGGCCAAAACCACTTCCTTTTTCACGGTTTTACTTCCCTCCGCCCTCTCTCCTCTTCTCTTTGTCTTTCACAGGTCTTGCTCTCCCTCTCTCAATTTTTCCTAAGTTAATGAGTTAATACAAAATGAAGAAAATAAAAGAAACATGGGTTACTTAATCATATGGGTATAGGTCACCCATGGCTTAATTTGGGCTTTGGTTTTATTTGTTTTGATTTGGGCTTGCACTTGCTTTGATTTGGGCTTTACATAATATCCTTATGGGCATGTATTATTTTGGGTTATTTGTATTATTACCACGAGCTTATACTTGTTATTATGGGCTTATATTTATTTTAATCAACAATTTTAAATTTTTGTTTCATAGCCCAAAATACATCATCATTTACATATATCATAATAATAATAATAGTAATAATAATATTAGTAATAATAATAATAATAATTTATTTTTATTTTTTTTTCTAGTACTTAATGTGATATTGCTATCATTACGAAAAAAATGTGGTTATGACAAACGATCTTCAAAAATTACAAAACTTTATATAATAATTGATACATATGCTTTCTGTTTGTTATGTAAATTTTAAATTTTTTAGAAATATATTATAATATTTAATAATTTTTTATTGAATGAACCTCAATCCTGAAATAATCTGGATAAATTAGTATTTTCTAATATATTTATTATTTTGAAACCTCAAAAGACCTTCAAAATTACGAAAATTTATATGGCGATTTATACATATGTTTACTAGTTTTTCTATAAATTTCATAATTTCTAGAAATATATTTAAATAGTTATGAATTATTTATTGAGTAGTTCATATTTTAGAAACAACCTGAACATATTACTATTGTCTAAAAAAATTATTCTTTTAAAATTATTTTTGATCTTGAAGTATCATGAAATATTTATATATGATAAATTAAGTGTGCCAAAAAAATATATAAAGTTTTTATTTTGATTTGATTCATACGTTAGGAGTTAAAAATTATGAATTGTAAAGAGTTTTGTTTAGGGTACGTAAGCAGATAGTATAGATGTAGTTAAAATTTTAAAAAATTATTTATGTGTTATTTTTAAGTTTTGTTGATAAGATAATTTGTTGTTATAGGAAGTTCGGAACTTTCGGATGACAATTAGAGGTAACTTAAGATTTTGACTTGAGTTGAGGTAAGTAATTCTATTCATAATATACTGAGTTGTTTTTGCATACGAAAATGTTTTTCGGCATGAATTTATTGACTCAAATATTTGAAAAATACTTTATCATTTAATGAATGAATTTATATTACGAATTCTTATAACTTAAATATTTTTGAAAGTTAGTTTTTAAACAATTTTTTTTTTAATAATTATTGTACAAATCTTATTTATAAAATGTTTTACGAATTATTTTATAAAAGTCAATATTTAATTATAACATGTGTTAAATATTTTGTAAGTAAATCAATGTAAATCACTATATTATTAAATGATTTTTATATGATTGTTTGAAATGAAATGTTTTGGTTCATCTATCCGTAATTTTCTGATTCTGATTATGATCGACCACGATCAATATATCTGACTATCTAGACTAGCTGGTATTCTGTTTTGAGCATGCACACTATCTAATATGTTATTGGTTAGGTCACCAGGGGTACATGTGACACTATATGATATGAGCAACTTAAAAAAAAAAATTTCTATAATATAAGTTTGATATGATTCCCATTTATATTTTATGAAATATAATTTTGACATATTCTCTTTTTAAATTGGTAAGTGTGTTGGCTTGATTTGGAGGATATTATTAGATATTTTATTTGTTTATGTTATAAACTACGAAATTATTTTTTTATGAGTTTATCGCATTCTTAGAATTTTATCTTGGAGTTATTTTGAGATTTTCTTTTAGTTTGATTAGATAAAGGTTATTTGAGTTGATTTAAAATTTTGATTTAATAATAGTTTTTAATAAAGAATTTCTTTTAGAAAAATAGTTGTAATTATGAGATTTAGTGCACATATATGGAATTGTGCGCCTTAATTCGACTTGTGCAATATTTGCTAGATTTAGGGCGTTACAATAACAATACTTTGAATAATTATCAGTAAAAGTCATAAAATATTTATTTTCTTCTATAGTAGATGATCTATTAGAATCACAAACATCACTATAAACAAGTTTTAAAATTTGATTATTCCTATCAATAAACTTATAAGCCTTCTTAGATTGTTTGGTTTGCATACAAATTTAATATTTTTGTTTAAAGTTAATTTGAGCCTTAGGAATTAAGTCAATATTCATCATTCTTTTAAGTTTCTTTATATTTATATGACTAAGCATGAACATTAGACAATTCAATGCTAAGAACTTCATAAATTTTATTAAAATTTAAAACATTATTCAACTTGAATAAACCATCACAAACATAACTTTTACCCACAAATACATTATTTTTGAAGATAACTTCCTTATTAGACTAAATACAATGTTATATCTTTGTTGAACTAAGGAAGACCCACTAACAAGATTCTTTTTAACTTTAGATATATGTCTTACTCTCTTAGAGCTAAAACATTTTTAGATATTATATTCAAATCAATATCTCCAACTCCAATCACTTATGCGGTAGAATTATTTCCTAAAGTTACACTTCCTCCATTTGAGTGCTGATAATTTTTAAAACACTTTTGGTTAAAACAAACATGTACATCTGCACTCGAATCTAACCACCATTCATTATTCTCATAAATAAAAGTCATACTTAAAGGATTAGAATTATACCTAAAAATAAGTTCACAATAAGCATATTTGTCCTCTATTACATGAACAAGATCATTTTGCCCTTTATGAAATTGCTTAGGCTTAGTCATGAAAACCTCAATCTTTTTATAAAAGCAATCCGTAGCCAAGTGGTTTGTCATTCCACAAACATAACATAACCTATCTGATTTGTCTTTAAAGTTCTTTTTCTTGGGTTTATGACCATATCCCTTATTGTTTTTGAAAATTTTAAAATTTTTGACAATATTCACCTTAAAAGTCTTATTTTTACTCATATCACTTGATCTATTTTTTTCTTATATCCTAAAAGAATTTATCACTTGTGCCATGTTAAGACCGCCATATTTATGCTTAAGGAACTTGGTAAAATAAGACCAACTAGATGGTAACTTCTTTATTAAACAAGATACTTTAAAACTTTTACTAAGTTTCGTATCACTTTTTTCAACTTTTTGAAAAAGTTCTTGAAATTCATGAATTTAATATGTAATAGGTTTAGAATCTACTATATTGTAACTATTAAAGTTAAACATGATAAATTTATCAATATTAGTATCTTCTATCCCATAGGTTTGCTCAAGAACATTCTATAAGTTTAAGGTATTTTCGGTAATTTTGTAGACATCATATAGATAGTGGAACAAAACACTCAAAATTCTATTATGATAATAATATTCTATAACCTCTTTCAAAAGTTTAACAATTGAACTAAAGTTTAGAGAGGTTTTTTTATTATTGGGCACAACAATCAAGATTAAACCTAGAACAGTGAGCTAATATTTCAATTATTTTTGTCTATCTTTTAAAATTTTATTTAGTTAATTTTTCTGGCTTAACACTATTTGCTTCCTCGAATTTATTCATTTTATTAAAGAATTCTAAAATTAAAGAATATAAAAAGTCTATATAATAACAAACAATATATTAAGAAAGAAACTTAAAAAATAAAATTTAATATAATTCTATTTAAAGAGAAATAACCTAAAATTACAACTAAAATAAAACTTTGTAGTTTCAAACCTTTACAAGAAAATTCTGCTAAAGGAGTGGTAAAACTTTCATATTGTTTCATATTTACTTAAATTAATTTCTTCGTCGTAAGATATAATTAAATAAACCAGTAGCATCTCTTGTAGTTATTGTCTTAATAATCCGTCTTTTAACCTTGAATGTTTCGAGTCTGACATCAGGAATGCTAGAATTCTATTGTAGAGATTTTGCTTGCATAAGGTGGCATTGGTGATATTTCTCTGATTCCAACTTTCAAGAATCAACTCCCTGTAGATAAAGCGGCAGGAGGTCTGACTCCGACTTCAAATACTTCTCAAAAATCTTGGAGTTAGTTGGCCTCTACATATACATGGAAAATCTTGGATGTTTTTAGTCATATTTTGTGAAAGAATTTATTACCACATGCTTTAGCTAATTCTGGAGGTTCACCTTAGACGTTTTATATGATGTTTGTAGAATAAATACTTCATGAATTTTTATGTCTTGAAGTCTATTCAGAGTAATACAAATTTATTTTAAGGAGATATATTAAAGTTAATGTTTTCTTTTAGTGTTTAGAAACATTATATTACAGAGAGAGGTAGTTGGAAAAGGTTCAAGTGACCCCCCTGGATTATTAATAAAAATGAAAGAGAGGAGGTTGAGTGTCCACTCTTCAAAGCTAGGTAGACAATGACTTGGCAAAATCATTTTCATAATACTAACAAACATCAATTTTAGATTGAATTATGGCAGTTAGTTAGTTTAACTAATAAAATATTATTAGTGAAACAGAAATGTTATACAACATCCAAATCAATTTTCTCACTACTTTTCTCCAGCAAGTAATATAGACTTGATGTCAAAGACAAGTGTAAAACAATACAAAAGGCTGTTGTCACTTAAAGGAGCTAAACCTC